>JAODUG010005412.1:0-7500 GCA_027564795.1 Aphredoderus sayanus
GTACTAAGCCGCTCCCAGACAGGTGAGTGACAGCTCAGCAAACAGGCACCGTGCCTTTAAATATACAGTATGTTTAAATATATGACCACGATGATTCATGCTTGCCAAAAGGAGTATTTGGAGGATATTACATTCATTCCCAAATACACACGATCAATGGGACTCTTACCTCCTTGCTGGTGCAGCTATCCCTGCTGCGTGTGTCCGAGGAGTCTCCTCCGCTGGAGGTCTCGGGGGGCCGGTCAGAGGACTGGGGCTCCTCAGCGGCGTGTGGGGCCGGTGAACCAGTCTGCCCCGCCGGCTCGGGCTCAAAGGAGAAGCGACTGTTCGCAGCTGACTCCCTCTCTCTCTCTCTTTCCTTCTCCCTCTCCTTCTCTCGGTCCCTCTCCTTGCCCCGGCCCCCTCCCTCATAGCTGCCCACCGGGATGTTAGCCACCATGGCCTTCACCTTCTGGGGGGTCCTGACGGGCAGTTGGGGCAGTTTTGGGGTGCCCTGCGCGCTGCCTGTGAAAAGGCATAAGCACCAGCACATCTAAGGCAAATGGGGAAAGAGAACACACTGATATACACGCATTCATTCCATGCCGCCGGCCTCACCAGGTGCGTGGAGCTGCAGGGATGGGCTGGAAGCTCTCATGGCGACGGAGACCGCGGAGCTGCTGCTGGTCTTGCAGGAGGCCTGGCTGTGCCTGGGTGTATCCGGGTGTGGGAGCAGCTCCAGGTGCCTGTCGGCTGCTCTGTCCGGGTGGGGCTGCGCGTGGGCGTGGGCGTGCGTGTGCGTGATGGTGGTGGGGGCCACCGTGTGCTTGGGCAGGATGTGCGGCGAGGCGCCCATAGGACTAGAGACGGAGTACGCCGCGGTGGGGGGCACTGTGGTCACGGTAACCACCCCTGTTGCCATGGTGGCGCTGGGTGAAGGAGGGTAGATGGTGGTGATGATCTGGCCTCCAGTGGGCAGGGCGGGGCCCGGGGTGGAGGGCTGAGGGGACTGGGCTGCAGCTAGGAGGGGTGGCTGACCTGGAGAAGACACAGCACACAGTTTATGTAACACACACACACACACACACACACACACACACACACCCCTTTGTGCAACAGTGGGTATTCTTTATTATTACAGTGGTTTCCAGATGTTGCTACTATACGGTTATGTTATGCTATAACAAGGTTACAGGTCAAAACGTCAAACTAGAGGCCATGCAGCTTAACCCTCCTGTTGTTTTCTGGTCAAATATGACATGTCATAAGGTTACATGCCTTTGTCCACACGCATATAAAACACACAAAATACATACAATTCTAATATAAATATACACTGATATGGTACCAGTTAAAACAGTTACTAGTAACCAACTTGGTAACTAATGTATGTAACAGTTTCCAGTAAAATAGAAATATACACTATTGTAGTAAATATTCCAATAGACACTAGTAACTAATAAATACGTACCAGCATCCAATGAATAGTTAATTGTAAAACTTAAGTAAATGTTTCCAAAACTATTTAGAATAGTAATATTATTCCAAACGTTAGTTTTATTTATCAGCAGTTTTTTTTTACCAGAAATGAATAGATACAGTACTAGTAATTATTGAACTAAAAACAAGTAACTATTTGAATAATAAATAATTCGTCTACTATTATCTAATAAATAGCTATAGTACTGTAATTTGGAAATTAACTATTGGAAT
Organism: Aphredoderus sayanus; assembly: GCA_027564795.1. Taxonomy (NCBI): domain Eukaryota; kingdom Metazoa; phylum Chordata; class Actinopteri; order Percopsiformes; family Aphredoderidae; genus Aphredoderus; species Aphredoderus sayanus. The sequence continues at coordinate 1,693 of JAODUG010005412.1, forward strand.
AGCTACTAGTCACTGAAGTACTATTCTTTTTTAAATAGTTACTTTACTAGTCTTGAAGAATACCATAAAACATTATAATGTTTAAAAACATATTTCCTTATTAAACATTGAGAATATTAATATGTGATTAATAGCTTTTAGTATGTTTCATCTGAGTAGTTGTTGTAGTAAAAAGAATCCATAAATTATGCATTTCTACTCAAAATTAATTGTATGAACTCAGGTCAATGAGGTCTATGGGCCAATAATAGCAAATAGAAGTTCAAAACATTAGTTGATAAAAATATCAGCCACTTGTTCTGCGATAACTCTTAAGTAGGAATCAATCTTTAGCATCTTCCCTGTATTCGCTGGCATAACCATAGAAAGACTGGAATAAGCAGAATACTGACCTGCTAGAAGTGGCTGTACCAGGGTCTGTCCAGGGGGTGCAATAGCAGTAAAGCCCAGCGTCGCCAGGGGTGATTGAACATATGCGGATCCAGGGGCTGGTAATGCCTGCTGGGCAAGGGAGGAGCCTGTTGTCGTGGAAACTAGAGGCAGAGTGGCTGGGATCCCTGGAGTGGACTGGACATAGGTAATCCTGAAAGAGAGAAAGGTGGAAAGGGTTGATAACTTAAGGAATACATTCAAATTTCAGTAATGACATTGTGGTATGCAGTGATAGGGGATGATCACTAGGCAGGAGTTCAAGTAACGAAACACAATTGGAAAGAGGAAGCAAAAACCTACTGCATTGAGGTGAATGTATTAGGACTCAATAACACAGGGCACTCTTTTCATGTTATTTTTGTTTTCAGCATACTATAAAAAAAAGCGGTGTTGCGTTTTTATTTGTTCAAATAAAAAAATAAAATCCACGATTAATCGAAATAAAATCGGGATCTCAATTCATACCTTTATGTAATCTCATTTATGAGAACGATTCTGCTTCAAACTGCATCAAAACAAGCGCTCCTACTTTCCTTGCCCCTTCCTCAGACTACTTTCACCAAGTATCCTGATGCAACATTAAGTTAGTTGTTGCCATGTGCCCACTCTGGAGCTTGGGCTTGCCATGAGTTATGATTCCAATCATCTGAGCAACATTTATTTATTTAATATGCAATAGGCTACATAAAGCTGGCATATCTTGTTGTAAGATTAACCTAGAACAAATAAAACAAGAATGTTTTTAAGTCCAGTGTCAGATTAAACCGGTTAACCCTCATGGTCAAACTGACCCAAATCACTAGCTCTTGGTGGCAGATAGAAGACGCTAAACCTAATTCTACACCTTACACAGATATTTTATGTGCACTGCTGGCACAATAAGAAACCCGAGGACAACAGGAAAAATACTTAAATAAATAATTAATAAATAAATAAATACACACAGCAATGACAATAAAAAGAACCATACAATCATACACAATCAGGTGGTGCTGCCTGGTGGTTCAAGACTATATTGTAGGGGCATCACCAGGGTTAATGCATATAAGTTAAAAACACGAGCATTTCCTTTCTGTTGTCCAGTTGATGTGCCAGTCCTATCATCAGGGAATCATGTTTTGTTTCCGTCTATATCACGTAAATTAGTGCAACAAACATTTTGGGAGGGGAGGGGGGTCGTGACAGAATCGTGATCTCAGTTCTAAGCAAGAAAATCGTGATTCTCATTTTAGCCAGAATCGTGCAGCCCTAATGCCAGGCCCATACCATAGGAAAACAATGGTTTTGCTGGTGACACGTTTTTACCGCCACGTCTGTGTCATCAGGGCCTTAGTGTGCATCAGATGAGGCATGGTGACTCGTGATCTGTGTGTGTTTGTGTATCCTGTCTGGACATACACATACAGCCCACCAGCAGTATGACTAACATACTGCTGAAGTTTGGCTTCCAGTACTGAAGAATTACAGTAAAGCTAAATGCTTCAATGTAATGTGATTTGTATACCATAAGAGGTACATATTTATTAAAAGAAAGATGAAAATTAGGTGCAAATTAAGCATTTTGTCAGTTGTTATTATTATAATTAGTTAAGGTATAATAAAGGAATGCATTGTAAGTGCCCACTGCTCTACTTCACTGTCACTGTGTAAACTGTTACTGTATGTGTACAGTGTTATGTTTACCATTATGATTAAGGACTGATTAATTAAGTAAGGCATGGCTGTAACTGGCAGTCCTGGAGCACTCATTTTAGGAGGCTAATATAAGTATATGAAGCCACACAGATAATAGCGAGTTGATGCATATTCTGGGGCCAAAAGTTAGGAAATTGTTAGACAGCCTCTTCTGTTCACTACCACTATGCCACATGAGCGACTCCTGCTGAACATCCGATAGATAGGGCTCTGTAAACATGTCAGTACTATCAGAAAGTTGGGTAGCAGATTATAATTGTCTGTCAGCAATGTTTTACGATTTCTAAGATGTTTAAGATTGTATTGCCAATTCCAACGCTTTTACTGTATAGTGAAATTCGGACCACAACGTGCACATGTTAGGTGTGATCAGCAGCCGAGGTATTTTAGTTACCCTATTTTCCGGGTACAAGTCACTTTTTCTGTTGTCTGGTTGGTCCTGCAACTTATTTTCCAAAGAAACTTGAGTGTATTTTGTCTGCTACAGCCAAGAGATGGCACTATATGCACTGAATGTACTGTACTTCTGAAAAGGAAAATATACAAATGCACGCTGTGCCCTAATTTCTTGTTTCTTCTTGCTTAACAAGCCATTTCACAGACACATTAAGAGCCACAAAATACTGATATTATTTGACAAAGTTTACTGAACTGCTGCGGTGTAATAAACACAATATGACAGACATCATTCTTATTGGGATGTCATTGTACAAAGTAATTATACTGACAAACAGAGCATGCCCGATTTAATTTTGAAGAAAACAAATATTATAATTACACAAATATTTAAGTAAGTAAATATTGTCATTTTCTTGAAATGCCTATTATTCCAACAGTGTCTCTGCTATTATGTTGTATATGGTATGCGTTACTGCCTTCCTAATATTAGGAATTCATATATTTTCGCTAAATAATACGGGCAGGTAAGAAACAGCCATCAATTATAATAGGTATAAAAGGTATGCATGTATCCAGTGTATATGAATCAAAGAAGTGGTTAGACAATCTAAAAAGGTGTGCGTGTCATACCTTGTGGGTGCTGGTGGCAGGAGGACAGTCTGTGAGTGAGCGGAGCCGGGTGCCACCACAGCGGCTGTTCCTACAGTGACAGGGAAGGGACTGGTGGGGTGCACTGCTCCGCCTTGAGGGTGCTGGGACTGGACAACAGGCATGGGAGCTATCTGGATGATCTGGAGAACACACACAGGAGAATGGCAGCGACTGACTACTATGCATATACGGTACTAGCTCTGTACTATGCATTTACTAGCTTTCCTAAATGCTAGATGATCCAATAGCAAAACAGATAGGCTCACTGACCTTGCTTCCTGCCTGAGCTCCGTTCTGGACGGGAAGGGGTGGAGCCACGATGGGGAACTGCTGTGTAGAAGCTGGCGCAGTCCTCACTGTTGCCATGGGAACTAGCATTTTTCCCTGGAGCACCGGGGACTGTGTTTGCACTGTGGGACAGAGAGCAGGTTGTTAAAAAGGAAGCAGAAGAATATTATGGAACACATAACTGGCTTCTGGACATCTCACCTCTCGCCCCCGGGCTGACCACGCCCACCGCCGGACTGGACGTGTATCCCGTCAGTGAGCTTGTACCAGGCTGCTTCCCATTGGCCAAGGAAACGTGTGTGGGCGGAGCTGCGGGCAGGCTGAAGACACCGGTTGGCTGGCCGAGCGACTGAGGAGGGCTCCTGGGGTTGACGCTGGCAGGTAAGGTAGGCAGAATGTACTGGACCTGTGTGATGCCTTTACCACCAGGGGGCGCCAGGGAGGAAGCAGGGAGGAACTGGTGTTGAAGCAGCGGCAATGGCCCATTGGTCTGGCTATGAGAGACTGACACAGGGGTGGTAGGCGGGACTTGTTGCTGGGGAGGTGGGGTTATTAGCTGTATGGTAGGCTGTGCAGAGAAAGCGCCCCCTAACACCAGATTGGTGACCACTCCCCCCTGCCCAGCAGGGCCGGGTGAGGGACAGGAGTAGTACCCTCCCCCCGTCACAGCAGCCCCGCCTCCTGCGGCCGAGCCCACCACCACCTGGGCCTGCAGCTGGGGCGTCAGGGAGCGCCTGTCTGTCGGGTGGGGGCTGGACGAGGCATCGCGGGGCCGGCTGGCGATGGGCACCGGCGTGCTGGTCACCGGACGCACCACGTTGGTCACCACAGTGGACGCCACCCGCGGCAGGGGGTGGAGCCCCAGGGGCCCCGTAGCCGAGATGACCGAGTGGCCCGAGGTGGAGAGAGACAGGGACTGGGCGGTCACCCCTCCTCCCCCGCCGGCGCCCTCTCTGCCCCCAAAGCCCTCCTTACCCTCCCCCTCTCCTGCCCCGGCCTTCCTCCTGCGCTCCGAAAAGCCCCCCCCGAACCTGGCCTCGTCGTAGCGCTTGGCGGTGGGGTAAGAGGAGAGGGAGACGCTCCGGACGTGAGGGCTGGGGTGAGAGGAGGAGGACGAGGAAGAGCAGATCACCGGAGCGAAGACCCTCTGGAGGGAGAGTGGGGTAGAGAATTAATGGGGTTCTCACCTGTCACAAATGGAAGCCGGGCTAGAACCGCAAACAGATCACAACACTGACCACCTTTAAGTCCAGACATCTATGTCCATCATTGCTTTCCGCTGAACTGCAAACCTTGCACTTTGACACCTGCTATTGTGTAAAACCTTTTAATTTTATTATCTTGCAATTTTATTTGAGCTCTTTTATTCTAATTTAAATGTCCTGTGTGTAGCACATGTTAATGTAACACACAGCGACTCTGCCTTGTGTTGGTGCTATATTAATAAAGTGCCTAGCCTATAACAGCAGATTGGACTGGCTAGCTGGGCAGAAGGTTACCTTGCGATCGCTCTCATCCCCAGAGCCGTTCTCGCTGCCGCTATCGGTCACCCTCTCCTGACACTTGAGGTCTATGGAGCTGCTGGGGTAAGGGTCCTCTGTAGAGAACATACAGGCAGGTCTATGATCGCATCACAAAGTTGGAATGTGCACACCATGTTATTTAGACCTATGAACAGATGGCTCACATGTGTGACCGGTGAATGACCTGAACTTGTGGGGCTATGATTCTAAGCAACCAATACAAATATAGTGATGATAAAAACAAACAAGAATAGTTGAGAGAAGATACAGAAATTTAAAATTATATATATATATATATATAAAATAAAAAGTCAAGAAAGCAAGGCATACAGTAGTAACACCTAATACGTAAACAATATAAGGAAGCAGTCATTCACAAACAGCTGAATACGAGATGGTGTTGCCAGACTGGTACTAACAGAGTACACAATGTAACTAAACAATGGTTTTCGAAGGAGCCACCAAAAGGTTCACAAGATGTCTTTTCAGGGTCAAATTCAAAAGATGAAAATACATTTGTTTTTATTCTAGTTACAAATGGCTTGTTGGAGTGGGGGATATATGCAGCAGAGCCGCTTTCAAAGCCTCACCAATGACATCATCGTCCCCCTCTTCTTCACAGATGACCATGCGCTCTTCATCGCTGGTCATGTCCTCGCTGACGCCCCGCTGAGTGTGTGCCAGGGGCAGGGGGCGCCCCGAAAACTGGCCCCCTCCATCGCCGCACATCTGACGTCACAGAACCAAGACGTGTCCACACTTAGGCTGACAGCGATGCAATGGCATGTGTATAGACCATCAATCAGTACATTGTCTGTAT
>JAODUG010005413.1:0-10008 GCA_027564795.1 Aphredoderus sayanus
AGCAGGACCTGTTTTTAAAAGGTTCTCTATCTATTTTCTTTTAAAGATGCATATTGTCTATGTTTATTGTTCCCATTGAGTAATATGTTATGCTTTATCTTAAAGCTTTGACACCTTAATTTCCCTTTGGGGATGAATAAAGTATATATCTCCTATCTATCTATCTATCTCTATATCTAAGCAATGATAACTTTCTGGCTCCCAGAACTTATTTTACAAAAGTGCTGTGATTCTTCTGCAGCTTCATTAATACAATCTTAAAGGAAAATACGGAAACTTTGAAATTATAGACAAAGAAATACATTCTCTATTTCCAAAAAGAATTTGGAAATATCCTCCTGTCATTACCCTAATTCTCAAATATCTCTCTCTATAACTTTCTCTCGCCAATATCAAAAAAGGGGCTGGGGTTAACCCTAACACTGGGGGCTGGGGTTGGTGTTGTGGTTGGGGCTGGGGTTGGGGTTAACACCCAACTCCAGTTTTAGGGTTAACCCCAACATCAGCCCAGTGTTAGGGTTAACCCCAACCCCAATGTTAGGGTTAACCCCAACCCCAGCCCCAGTTTTAGGGTTAACCACAACCCCAACTTCAGCCCAATGTTAGGGTTAACCCCAAACCCATTGTTAGGGTTAACCCCAACCCCAACCCTAGTGTTAGGGCTAGGGTGAACTCCGACCCCAGCCCCAGTTTTAGGGTTAACCCTAACCCCAACCTCAGCCAAGTGTTAGGGTTAACCCCAACCCCAACCCTAGTGTTAATGTTAACCCCAACCCCAGTCCCAGTGTTAGGGTTAGGGTTAAACCCAACCCCAGCCTCAAAGTTAGTGTTAGGGTTATCCCCAAATTTAGCCCCAGTTTTAGGGTTAACCCCAACCCGAACCTCAGCCCAGTGTTAGGGTTAACCCCAACCCCAACCCCAACCCTACTGTTAGGGTTAACCCCAACCCCAATCCCAGTTTTAGCGTTAGGGATAAACCCAACCCCAATCCCAGTGTTACCGTTAGGGTTAACCCCAACCCAAACCCCAGTATTAGGGTTAGTGTTAACTCCAACCCCAGCCCCAGTTTTAGGGTTAACCCCAACCTCAGCCCAGTGTTAGGGTTAACCCCAACCCCAACGCTAGTGTTAGTGTTAACCCCAACCCCAGTCCCAGTGTTAGGGTTAGGGTTATCACCAACCCCAGCCCCAACCTCAACACCAACCCCAGTCCCAGTGTTAGTGTTAATCCCAACCCTAACCCCAGTGTTAGGGTTAGGGTTAACGCCAACCCCAGCCCCAACCTAAACACCAAAACCCTTAGGGTTAACACCAACCCCAGTGTTAGTGTGACGGTTAACACCAACCCCAGCCCGTGTTGGTGTTAGAGTTTACCGCAACCCTAACACCAGGGTTAGGGTTAGTGTTAACCCCAGCCCCAACCTCAACACCAACCCCAGTGTTAGTGTGACGGTTAACCCCATCCCCAGCCCCAACCTTAACATCAACCCCAGTGTTAGTGTTACGGTTAACCCCAACCCCAGCCCTAGCCCCAGTGTTATGATTAGGGTTAACCCCAACCCCTTCCCCAGTGTTAAGGTTAACCCCATCCCTAACACTGGGATGAGGCTGGTGTTGGGGTTGGAGTTAGCCCTAACCCTAACACTAGGCTAGGGCAGCAGGAGGGTTAATACTAAATACTAATAAAATAATAATTAATTATTAACCATTTTGACCCAAATAAAGTAGGAGGATTACCCGGAAATAATTACATGTAAAATACCTCTTCTTTAACCATTTTCGAGGTCTTTTGCATTTTGACAGCAGGGCGACAGGAGGGTTAAAGAAATGTCCTGGTTGTGCACTGGGCATTTGTGATTTTAAGAGAAGCACACAGCCTATGGCGAGTTGTCTCAGTTAGAGAATAATTTTAAAAGTGTTTTACATATAAATTTGTTGTTTAATAATTGTAATAATGTATTCTCAGCTTCTTCTTTGCATGCTCTTGCTACTGCATATGTTAACTGAATGGATCTGTAGTAAGCATAACTTAATTTAAAGTTTATTTTACAAGATTTACATATTTGTAATAGTTTATCTGCATTACACTTTCATTACTGTTAAAAACCAGTAAGAAAAATAATACCTTTCTGCCAGCACTGCTAGCAGTAAGTTACTCTAAATGTAACTATTATAGAAAAGTACTGTATACATATACATACTGTAGAATAACAGTAAATTGCTGGCAACCATGCTGCCAGTTAATTACTGTAAAGGTAACCATAACAGAAAAATACTGTATAATACATTATAGTAAACATCTGTTAAACAGTAATAATTATCTTTACTGTTAAATTTACAGTAACTTTGCTGCCCGTAATTTACCATTTTAATACAAGAAAATATTTTACAGTGCATACATTGACTGAATTTACAGAACGTACTGTACTTCCTCAAACTGCTTGTCTTTTGTTCAGTAATTTTTGTTTTCCTAATATCACTTCAGCGGTCTTAGAGTCGTATGTGTACTGACATTTTCTTGGAACCACAACACACCAAACCAATCTTCTTCAGAGAAAACCTATTATTTGGTGTAGTTTGTGTGTCATGTGAAACATGGCCAAACAATAGATGTTGTCGATGACACACGATTATGGACTAGATCATGATGTTGATAAATAGATGACAACAGACAACACAGTGTCACATTAATACTGTTTATTTTACTATTCCCTCTATAAATAAAGTTTTCAATGTGAAATTCAATTTTCATAAACATTTTGATATTTAGTACTGTAGAACAATGTACTGTAGATGTGTTTCTCACGTCTCAGAACTAAAAAAGAAAAATTACGATTATTTTATGACTGCACATAAAGTAATGGCCAAATTACTTTTATGCAATTATTTCAGCTCTTAATCTTTAACCCTCCTGTGGCCCTTATAGAATAATAGAGGGCGCCAACTGATTATGTATGATTTTGTGTGTTTTTTAATTGTCATTGCAGTGTGTATTTATATCTTTATGTATTTTTCGTTTTTGTCTTTATGTATTTGCTCTTCTCACCACAGGAGGTGTATTATTCACACTTATTTTAAATGGTCTGCACATAGTGGGGTAAGCTAATCTAGCGGGACATTTTGAAAAAGGACACCATGAAATTGTAGATTGAAACTTTTTAATATTGAAAAGAGAGATCAAGAGGGAATGGAAAGAGGGGCTTTTGAAGGAGAGAGATAGTGACACTACTGTAAGTCTGGATTTAAGTTGATGGGGATTGATTGTTGACTTTATAGTTACCTCATGTCAATAAAAGTCAACGCAAAACATTTTAAGTTTTTTTATTTATTTATAAATGTGCACAACAAAACTGCCCTGACACTTCCACACATAGCCAAGTCATCTGGAGAGTACAACCAATAAAAAAACAATTTGAGTGTTGTTAGGCCTACTCAGGCATTTACTGGTCTTTCATCGACTGCAAAGACCTTCAAATGTATTTCAACTCACAATTAAAACATGGCAACCAAAAAGATACAATTTTGCAGAGCTAAGTAAGGAGCATGTAAGACATGTGCATTGACCTAAAGGTCATGCTAGAGCACATAACCTCAAAATTCAATATTCAAAATGTTCCCACTATTTAACACTTACTTATTACTATCTTATTCTAGCTTTGCAAGAATAGGCTGAAGAGTCTCTTCCATTTCATTCTTTCGGTTCAGGATGTCTGAGGCAGTTGGGTCTTTGACATTTTCGATCCATTCTAACATTGTAGTGCATGTGTCTTTACAGATTTTCTACAAATAACAACACATGTTAGTGCTAGATTCTAATTCATATACTTAAGATTATATTAGATAATTAATATAATAATAAGTTATTATATAATTTAAGATTATATACTATACATCTAGTGGTATCAACTGAAATAACTAAGAATGTACAATATTTGGGATTGTTAAAAACTGGAAAGCCAAACTGTATTTTATCTTATTTTGTTATATATTATGCCACCAAAATTCATTCTAAAGGACCTTTTACGAGTTTAATACAAAGTCCATGCATCTTATCCCATATAACATCTATAATCTATTGTAGGCTACATCTAGACATTTTTGGGAACACTGGGCTTATGTTGTCACCTTTTGCTTCATGGGGGTTTGTCCTTTCATCTTCAGGTCAGAGACGAAGTTATTAACATAGTTGATGTATGACATTAAGTCCTGCCTTGCTTCTTTAACACAAGAAATAAATAAACACACAAGTTAGTTTGTTACAACCACATAGACACACACACACACAGACACAAGCACACACAAGAACACACCTGTTAATATTAGAAAATCAGCACAGTCGGTTTTGGAGTATTTGGTAGCCAAATCTGCAGCTTTCTGTTCTCTGAAGTTTTTGGCACGTAAATCAGCTCCTAGCTCAACCAGAGTCTTCACTGTGTCCAGGTGACCCCAACAAGCTGCACAATGCAAAGGCGTATAGCCTGGCAAAACGAAAAACAATCAAAGTGCACTATCAAGAAGTCGTTAAGGACATTTATTCATCCATTCAACATTATAACCTATTAATTTAACAGTGAACAATGAATGATACACTTGCAAAATGTAATTTCTAGCTAATTATTATTATTATTATCTTAATTATTGTTAAAAATGGTTTTGTACTGACCTCTCGCTGTTGGTTCGTTTACTTGGGCTCCTTGACTTATAAGTTCTCGTATGATGGGGCTGCGTCCTAACATACTTGCCGTAAAAACAATATTTCTGCCAATCTCATCGCCTTGTTCGAACACCGATTGTTTATCAATTGTGAGATTCTTTTGAATAGATTCTAAATCCCCTGATAACAGACAATTATATACTTCTTTCTGCATTGAAGACATTTTCTAAACAGATGACCGTGTGATGTGTTTATTGTTTCCATAGAAATAGATACCATAAACTCACGTATTACACCAGCTTTTTTTTGTTATATATATATTACTATTTTATTATCACAGTCCATATAAACATGTTGTGAAATTTTTTGCGTTTAAATATTTTAGTTGTTTTACAAGGCATAAAGTATAACATACAATTATTTTTAAGCAAAGCGACTCAAAGCTGCTTTTTCAAATTAAAAGTCTCGACGTGCTTCAGTAATTAAATAGTTACAACTTAATGATAGTCACTCACTATTAGTTACAATGTCATGCTCAGTTCGTTTTGATGGTCTAAAAATTATTTGTCGTCAGGCGTATAAGCAGACGTTAAAAATCGTCCTGAACGTATGTGTAAAACAATTGACCTCAATACGGAAGTGCTGTAGCGGAAGAGGAACGACGTGAGAAAACGAGCTAGAGTGCAAATGTGTTGCAACTTTAAGGGCATTTACAGTCATTTTTCTTTTTAAGAAAACACAAACATCATTACAGCATCAACTGAAGCAGCAGCTCAATATGTTTAACAGACAGACAAGCCTGTGGATGGGTGATGTAAGTAAATCGTATTTTACTTTCGATTTGGTTAAGACTGCTTCATGTTACTCTGCTGTACTGTAACTAAGGTAGCTGTGATGGCGCGATCGAATCCAATATAAATGATTCCTGCTCCGGTTTCATTAGTAATAATTTACATTGGAGTATAATTTGTTAATTACGACTAGACCATACCATTATGCTCTGTGTGCTGTTTCCTGAGTGTTCGTTTACATTATGTCCTTGCCAAAGACGTATTTTTTGTTAGCATAGAGCCAGTGAGCTAATTATAGCCACTAACAGTATCAGACGTAAAATACAGTATTACCACACTCCCAAAATATTCTTACACAGTAGATGGCATTGCTCTTCATTGACATGCTACACTTACGGTTTCATATACTTTATTTAGGACACTTTTATTAGTTCCGTTTTTGATAAGACAAAAACATTGCCAAAAAATGTGTATGCTTTGGTATTTTATTGAGCGATATATTACCCAGGCAGACATTGTGTCATGACTCATTCTGTGTATGTGTGTAGTTGGACCCTTACATGACAGAGGACTTCATTAAGCAAGCCTTCAGCAACATGGGAGAAACAGCATATGGTGTCAAGATCATCACCCACAGGCTAACAGGGTATGGGTGAACATCCTGCTAATAGTATTCACCCTAATACGATTTTCCATAAAAACTGGTCTGTAGGTTAAATAAGTTGCTTGTTATTGACTCTGAACACAACATGACACACCTCAGACAATGCTCAAATTCTGGCTACATTGAAGGAACGACGTGAGTATATTCAGTAGTTGTAAGCTAAAACACATTTAAATATAAGAATATTTACTAACAGCTACAATGAGGAAAAAAAAGTATTTGATACCCTACTGATTTTGTATGTTTGCCCACTAACAAAGAAATTATCAGTCTATAATTTTAATGGTAGGTTTATTTGAACAGTGAGAGACAGAATAAAAATAAAAAAAACACCCCTCTGCAAAACATGACTTGGCAATCACAGAGGTCAGACATTTCTTGTTTTTTGTAGAGATTTTGTCCCACTCCTCTTTGCAGATCTTCTCCAAGTCATTAAGGTTTTGAGGCTGACGTTTGGCAACTCGAACCTTCAGATTTTCTATGGGATTAATGCCACTCCAGGACCTTAATGTGCTTCTTCTTGAGCCACTCCTTTGTTGCCTTGGCCATGTGTTTTGGGTCATTGTCATGCTGAAATACCCATCCACGACCCATTTTCAATGCCCTGGCTGAGGGAAGGAGGTTCTCACCAAAGATTTGACAGTACATCGTCCCTTTGATGCGGTGAAGTTGTCCTATCCCCATAGCAGATAAACACCCCAAAGAGTAATGTTTCCACCTCCATGTTTGACAATAGGGATGGTGTTCTTGGGGTCATAGGCAGCATTCCTCCTTTTCCAAACACGGCAAGTTGAGTTGATGCCAAAGAGCTCCATTTTGGTCTCATCTGACCACAACACCCAGTTGTCCTCTGAATCATTCAGATGTTCATTGGCAAACTTCAGATGGGCATGTATATGTGCTTTCTTGAGCAGGGGACCTTGTGGGAGCTGCAGGATTTCAATCCTTCAAGGAGTAGTGTGTTACTAATTGTTTTCTTGGTGACAATGGTCCCAGCTGTCTTGAGATTATTGACAAGATCCTCCCGTGTAGTCCTGGGCTGATTTCTCACTGTTCTCATGATCACTGCAACTCCATGAGGTGAGACCTTGCATGGAGCCCCAGGCCGAGGGAGATTGACAGTTATTTTGTGTTTCTTCCATTTGCGAATAATCGCACCAACTGTTGACAACCTTCTTACCAAGCTGCTTGGCAATGGTCTTGTTGCCCGTTCCAGCCTTGTGTAGGTCTACAATCTTGTCCCTGACATCCTTGGAGAGCTCTTTGGTCTTGGCCATGGTGGACAGTTTTGAATCTGATTGATTGCTTCTGTGGACAGGTGTCTTTTATACAGGTAACAAAATGAGATTAGGAGCACTCCCTTCCATCCAAATACTTATTTCCCTCATTAAAATGCAAATCAATTTGTATCATTTTTTACTAGCGCTTTTCAGGATTTTTTGTTGTTATTCTGTCTCACTGTTCAAATAAACCTACCATTAAAATTATAGACTGATCATTTCTTTGTTAGTGGGCAAACGTACAAAATCAGCAGGCTATCAAATACTTTTTTCCCTCACTGTAGCATGCCGTGTAATGTTAACACAAAATTGTTAACACTACTTACTATGATCATATTCAAGGTTTGCAGTGATACATTCCCATATTTTTTTTATGTAGACGGTTAAAAACTTTAACTGACTGCAGCGTAGCAGAACGTACACAATTTTGTTCCGTTATTGCCATGGGACTTCAATTGTTCATTGTGATTGGTTAAACCAAGTTCATTGCTTGGCAATGTATTAAAAATGCACTTTTAAGTGAAATAAAAGAAAGTGCTTGTAAACTTCAGGAGGAACACTTCCTGGGTACTATCCTCTCCCATGACCTTAAGTGGGAACTGAACATCAGCTCCCTTACCAGAAAGCACAACAGAGGATGTACTTCCTAAGGCAGCTGAATAAATTCAACCTGCCAAAGTCAATCATGGTGCACTTCTACACAGCCATCATTGAGTCAGTCCATCCTCACCTCCTCCATCCCCATCTGGTTTGTTGCTGCCACTGCCAAGGATAACAGCAGACTCCAGCGCATCATCCGCACTGCTGAGGGTGATTGGCTGCAATCTACCTGCCCTCGAGGACCTGTACACCTCAAGGTCCGAAAGTCGAGTGAGGAAGATTGTGGCTGACTCCTCCTGTTTCAGCCACTCTGCTCCGGCAAAGGACTGAGGTCCATCAAGACCAAAACCTCACACTATAACAACAGTTTCTTTCCATTTGCTATTAGACTTGTCAACAAGAGCAAAACAAGTTAATGGCACTATGCTATTTTATTGTCACACCTCAATTTACATCACTGCTCCCTCATACTTGTGCAAAATTGTTGGTATTTTGTTGTACATTGTTGTTTTAAAAAAAAGTGGTTAATGTTTTAAATGTTATTTATCTATAGCACTTTTGTACCTTCTGTTTTGTTTTTTACTTAGATCTATATACATTATGTTTGTTATCTGTACCTTCCTGCCACAGTAAATTCTGCGTCGGTGTAAACCTTCATGGGGAATAAAACCTAATTCTAAAGCAACAGGAGTACCTGGCAGTACTAGATATTTAACACACTTCAGACAAATTTAGGGATGTCAGTTTATTCAACAATAAAGTGTATAACAAATTTTAAATTGTTTTAAAATGTAGGTGTTGTGCTGTGGAATGTGTGAAGATGTACTGTATTTTAGAGCTGGGCAAACTTAATATTTCTATTCGCGATTAATCGCATGATTCTCTGCGATTAATTGCATTGTTACGCGCAAAATTCAATAATGAATTCAAAAGTAGTGTATTGCGCATTTTTATTGTAAAAGTGCAGTTGTATAAACAAAACTGAAATAGCAGGTAGAAGGTTTTTCTTTTATCAGGGGTCAAGTCAAGTCACATTTATTTATATAGAACCTGCTAATCATACTTCAGTAAACATGTACATGTTTTATTTACATACTTGCTCCCTGATACTGACAGTTTGAGGTAATAAAGTAAAGTTTTTGACAAAGAATGTTTTTTGTTTAGTATCCATACCATTGCAGATAACATTGTATGATTTATATTAGATGAAAATGCAGTTTCTTTGGCAACATGTGATACATTGTTCTTATGTTAATATCAAAACACAGTCCTAATACATCTAGCTAAACAATGGCTGGGTTGGGTTGTAACACTTCTTTAAAAAGTGTTAAAACCATCCCCTATCATACAACTAAGAACGTATTGATTTTAATATTTTTTACAGAATGCCTTGGCAGTTTAAAAGAAAGAGACTGAAATGTGTCTGCCAGTCTTTTAAAGTCTATTTGACTCAGGCAGCAGACCTGTAAAGACTGACTCCATGTGAGGTAAGGACAGGTTAGCTGGAGACCAGAGTACAATGAATGGAGTTGCTGAAGCAAAACAAACATACCCGGTATCCCCTATTAGTTTGGCCCAGTCTGACTGTCTTATGGGGCCACATGCCGTGACAGAGACGGCGTTCAGCTGCATGCGCTGTTCGTATGTATATACGTGTGTGTGTCTGTGCAATAGTATCTATCCGACCTCTCTCCAGCCCGGAGCTGGAAGCTGGAGCGTTCCAGCTATAGTGTAGACCTCAGTGCTATGGGAAGTTGTTCTGAGAGCCTGCGAGGGGGACGTGCTACTGGGGTGATGCTGTAGTAATGTACTTACTGCAATCTGCCTAATCTGTCATTAGCGCACACATGGTATATTGATTTCCTCTGTGATTTGGATCAACAGTTTGTTATCCCCTCACAGCGACATAAGATCAACTATTTTATCACAAACACCCATACTCTGTTCTGTGGGGTGTGTTGTGGATTGGGTTATTTGGTGCTTCTGTGGTGTCGTCTCCAGGGTTCCGCTTATGGTGGTG
>JAODUG010005416.1:0-29273 GCA_027564795.1 Aphredoderus sayanus
AGCTGAGCCACCTGGACCAGTGGTACCTGGTGATCCCGGGCTTCTGCGTGTTCGGCCTCTTCTGGCTCATCTGCCACGTGGTGCTGCTCATCACGCTGTGGGGCTTCCACACCAAGCTGAGCGGCTGCCAGAAGGCCTGGCGCGCCCAGCGCCCGGGTGGCCCCGGCGGGCCCGGCGGCCTAGAGCGGGTCATGGCCTCCAGGGGCATTCGTCACTTCTGCCTCATCTCTGAGCGCCTGATGCTGTTCAGCCTGCTGTCCACGGCCCTACTGGGGGCGGTGTCCTGGCAGGTAGGAGCCGCCGTGACCGTGGTAACCATGTTGACGTCTCTCTGTCTGCGTAGTCATGCTTTCATATCAAATTTGAAGACCCGCCCTTTTTCTCTTGTGTTAGATTGCATTGTTTTCAGTGTCCTCTAATTTTATTTTAATTTGCTGTTGTTTTTTTCCCCCCAGTCTCCCTTCATTTCATATTATACATTGATTTTTCTTTTATGTACACTGTACATGAATGATATGAATGCTTGTTTTGGTAATCATTCTGCCTTGACTGGAAATCACTTCCGTTTGTTTTTAAACGTGCTGTAATGACTTAACTTACTGATCTGGGTTTATGCCCATTTATTCACGAGGGTTACAGTGCTGAGATAGCTTCACACATTGTCCTGTTTAGTGCTTTACAGTTCCAAGTTAAATTAATCAGTATAGTTTTCATTGTATTGTACGTCTTTCACTTGATTTGTTTTCAGTGCTAACCCTTTAGCTCAGCTTAACACTTGATAAGCATAAGCATGCCATGTTACTGAACCCTGGATAAAGATGCTATTGATGACGTGTGCAGTAGTTAGGCTAATAGTGGAGCCCCGAGCTACAGCACTGTCTCTCTCAAGCATAACCAATTTAATTAGCATTTTAATATCCCAATCCACTCGCATAAAGAGCAGCGATAACTTATTTAGCCATAATTAGATATTTACCTCATACGACTCTCGGGAGTCCAGTTTCTAATTTGAGGCCTGTGTCACTCGCAAATTTGCTTTAGTAGATGGGAGCTGCTAGCACATCAGAGTTAGCGTTCCGATCCCACTTTACCACCATTGAGGCTATTGTTATGTTGTTAGAAGTGGTCTATACGATAGTTTAAACATTATTACAGCAGCAAAAACAATTTTCTATGTAAAGATATAGTGGCGTAATTGCATTGTGAGCAGAGAGTGTCTGACCCGCTCAACTATTGATAAATGTGCTAATTGTGTGTCACTTTGGATACAGTTGTCTGCTAAATGCTGTAAATGTAAACATAATCACACTCCCTCTCTGTGTGTTATAATCTATAATCTGTTCTTTGTTTTCATAGGGAGCAGGCCATGCATGTATGCATTTTAGTGAGTTAGTGCATGTTTGTGACCCACCATTTGTTTTGGTCTGAGGTGCTGGTATGCTTAGTGTGACATCTAGTGGTAGAACGTTCTATAGAACCACTTCAAAGATACCCGCCAAAAAGGTTATCCCCCGAGTTGTGTTGTATGATCTATCCTGATAGGGCTGGACTAATGTTGAAATTGGTATTTTAGCAAAATTCTGCTGCATCATCCTGTCACTCCCACCCATATATCCTATCAAGTTAAGTCATGTAAAAAAAAAAAAAAAAAAAAAAGGAGTGCCAATAAGAAGTCATTATATTATAGAAATAAATATACACTCCTTTTATGCATCTCCTGCAATCCCCATAACTACCCATATTAACCCACGCTAAGGTGTTAGGGAGTCACAGTGGAAATCAAAAGTCTAGACACGCATTTCTCACCTTTTATTGCCTTGAGGTCCAAATAGAAAACAAGCCTTTTCCCCCACATTGGAAAAGGTGTCAGTTACACATTTTAGTCAACCTATGAGGTAATAAAAATAAAGGCCCACATAGATTGCAGAAGGATTGCTTAATTTCTAAGTGTTGGGAAAAAATGATGAAAAATAAAACGCTGAAAAATATATAATTTGATATCGCAGCCCTCCAGTGGTGTCTTCCTGAGCGCTCTGCTGGTGGTCCTTCCAATGGAGTCCCTGGCCCACAGCTTGTTCCACGAGCTGGGTAGCTGCCTGGGAGGCACCTGTGTGGGCTACGCCCTGGTCATACCCACTGCATACAGCAGGTAATGGCGCCAGACACACTCGCACACACACACACACACACAAATCATTGTTGTACACAACAGGTCACAATGCCATGTGATATGACAAGACTTGACAGGTGCCTACACAGTGGTTTAACGTTGCAGTACTTGTGTGCTCAGAAAGTCCACATACACACACTTTGTACACATTGGCATATAAGGCAATGTTCCATACTAGGACTTCCTTCCAAGTCCCCTCTCCAGCTAGCACAAACCCAACTGCATAAATAGGCCAGTAACTACGCATAAACATGGCGCTAATGCCCGGGCCCTTAAGGGACGGTTCCAGTGCTCCCTCACCGGCATACCACAGTGATCTGTAGGCAGCAGCCGTACGCCGGGTGGGGGTGCAGATCATGTTTTCTCAGCGACGATAGCCCCGTGGGAACAGGAGAGAGCGGGCGGAGCGCTGTGAGAACAGTAGCTGAGACAAGGGGAGACGTCACACATAATGGAGGGTGTGAACGAGGGGAGGAGGGGGGTGTCAAAGGGAGAGAAGGGTAGGACACCAAGAGAGCCTTGCAGGGAGAGGCAGAGGATGAAAGACAGAGTGTAATGGAGGTGGATGTGGGCTGAATCCCGATCTGAAAGCCTTCCCTTCCCCCAGAGCAACGGGAGATTGGCTTAGATTAGACAGAGGTCTGTGTGAGAGCTAAAGCTGGGCCTCGCCAGGCCAGCTGAGGCTGGGAGCATCTTGCTGACATGCATGTCACAGGTGACCAGGCGCATGCAGTGCCCACGTCCACCAGCAGGGGACCAGAAGGGTAGGGCTTCAGTCAGTGTTTTCAATCCAGTGCTAAATCTCGCTGTGTCATCCTTGTAGAACATTCAGTAACCGTACAGTTGTGTGGGGCGGGCCCCAAAATAAAATGTAGCCGCTTGTGAAAGCCCATATATCTTTTATGGGATGTAGCACTTTTGGCTATAGTGTAATTGCTAATCACCTGTGACCTTCCTGGAAACCAACCTTCGGACGCCATTCTCAGCCTTCAAGTACCCAGTCTGCCCACGCACAGAAAAGCCGTCCAACTGCCACAGTGGCCAACAAGCAATGGCTTCCTACTGGCACCCAGCACGCTGTTCAAATGTAATGTTTTATCCCATGTCACATATACTGTTTTGGCCTCAGAGCGGATATCGTACGTTATGTAGATGTCACGTCAAGGTTCGATATCGCCTCCTCAGATGCATTAAAAGGTGCATATAAGTACACATGTGCGTTTATAAATAACGATAAATAGAGATATGATGATGGGAGAAGAATATTCTCGGAGAGAAAGCACATTATAAATTGCCGTGTCACAATGTTTTATAACGGTATTGTAGTTAGTTGTTTTGATTTAAATATAGTGTTTGTAAAGACCTATGTTGCATAGACCATGTGTAAGAATGAGAAATGTCCTTAGTTTTATAATGGCGATATAAGAAAACAGTAAAAATAGAATGTGTGTGTGTGTGCTGCAAATGTTTCAACAAACACCTCTATTCAGGATAGAAGCTTTGTGTGTGTCTCATTATACACACTTTACAATGTCTTCACCTCTTTTTCACCTCACTTACCGGGTTTATGTTTTTTTTTTTTGTTATGGCTCTTTCTCTTTATTATCCTCTGCTGTGCTTTCCATCCAATCCTCCTACCTCTCTAATGTGTTTCCTTCCCTTTCTTACTCTAGATGCTTTCCCCTTTGGCTACGTTTTTTTGTTTTTGTGTTTTTGGTTTTGATTTTGAGAAGCAGTGACCCGCCACTGTTCCTCGGCCCGAGCAGTCCATCTTACCAAAGTCATTTGGAATCAAATTCAGTTTCGAAAAGAAATCTATTTTCTCTTCGTAACAAGTAAAGGTGTGCCTATGGTGCTGTTCACCTACCTCCACTGCAGTTGCTGTTGTGTTCATGTCACCAAGTGAGAGAGAAATATCTCAACATAAAGAAGTCTTTGTTTGTTTGTTACTTTATATTACTCATAAGCTTCTTAAGTGTACATTTACAGCTTAGCAGACACTTTTATCCAAAGAAACGTTTACATATCATGTCAACAGCTTAATACTGTAGGTCATACACCAATCATAGTCAGCAGCAGGAATCATCAGGGTTAATAAGTTTACTTTGTAACATACTTTACATATCAACATATCAGAATCTTGAAACGAAACCCTTCCCTGCTACGAGTGCATTCAGATCAATTGTGATGTGATTGTGATACAGCCTACAGAACTCCTTGTTGTCAGACAGTGGTTCTGCTGTGCATGTATAGTGTGTCTTAAAGTAGTTAAGCAAATACACTTTTGTCAGATTCAGCGAATATCTCCTCATGATCCTTTAGCTGCCCATTGTGTGTGCACCGATGAAATAGTCCGGTGTTTCTACACAGCCCTGGCTCTGTAAATAGGAACACAAAGACCACACCAGCCAACGCTATCCTAGTGTGATGCGTGTTCAGTGTGGGTGGGCGGAGCTTCTGACAGAGCACCCTAAGGCACTGAAGGGGGAGGTGTTGTTGTTCTGCTGGAGTTCAAACGTCAACAAGCGTTCTGCAGCATGACTGACTCCATCTTTTGAAATGACTTTTGACCCAACCGTTTCCCCCCCCCTCCGCCCCCCAGTGCCAACGGCCAGCCTCATCCCCTGCCCCCGGAGCAGGCCCAGGAGCTGAACCTGCGCTCCACGGGCATGCTGAACGCCGTGCAGCGGCTGTTCTCGCACCACATGGTGCAGACGTTCGGCTGCGACTACAGCACCAGCGGCGTCACGCTGGAGGCTGCCCAGGCCAAGCTGCGGCACTTCCTGGACCTGCGCACGGCCGACGGGCCGCGCCACGACACTTACCTGGTGTTCTACAGCGGGCACACGCAGCCGGGCACCGGCGCCTGGGCGCTGTCCGGTAAGTCGAGACATGAACTGAGACCACTACAGCAGTTTCTCTGGTTTTACCATATATATATATATATATATATATATATATACATACATACATACATACATACATACATACATACATACATACACACACACACTGGGTCTGACCTGATTAGTGGGAAAGGGTTGAGACAAGCTACAGATGGCAAGAGTGGTGCAAAGTTAGTATGAACATTGTAACCTTTTAAGTTTAGCATAGATTATAGTCAAATATCAGATGTGTGCAAAATCATAATTGTACAGTATAATAGTAATACAGTATGTGTATTGTCAGACAAAATATGGCTTATGCAATAATTTCCCATCAGGGGTTGTCGGACTGACTGGTCTGTGACTACCCCAGTCAATTCTGTGAAAGGACATGCGAGTTGACTGATGACATGACATGGTATAGTGGGATCAGATTAAATGTCTTAATGTTCATGCATTTTCCATTACTTGAAGGATGATGTGAATATTATTCATTACATTTTTTCTATTTCAGCACTTTATAGTTTGACCTTGTTATGAGTGGGCACTCATCTCAGTGTGTCTTTACTCACATGTAAAACCTTAAAAAAAATACCAATAAGGTTTTACTCAGCATAAGACCTTAGGTATCTGACAATGCCTCTTGGCGGGCTTGTTATATGTTCCCAGGATAATGACTCAAACCTGAAGACATGTCTGATTGGAATCATCGCAGTTTATATTATTATTGTTTTTTTTTTCCAACCGTTTGTCATATACCTCTGCTGTCTTTTTCACAAGCCATGTGCCTATGTCAGTGAAAGTCTGAAATGAATAGCTGGGGATTTTCTCAACTGTTTTTACTCATCCTCAGCATTTGTTGTTATCATGCTGTTAAGTGAAATTGTTCACGGGAGCTCTTAAGTATGATTTATAATTAAAATACATATTTTGACAAAGTAATGCAAACATGAAATGGGAGAGTGAATACAATTTGCAAAGGTGTTTGCAGGAGAACAAAATAAATGATTAGCCATATCAATATCACAGTGATTAAATATGTTTAAGTACTAAAATGTAATATCAATTTGGACAATGTTTATATTTCTTCATTGTGGAGAGTTAAAATTATGTATGAATGAAGTAAACCCAAATGTATAAAACTATATTTTACTCTGAATTCTTAATATAATTTAAGTATTTAAGTAATATAATGTAAATCTGTCTCTAAAGTGTAACTGTGCGATGCATACATTTAAGTGAGATCATCACTTCTTGAATCAAAAGCTTGCGAAAAATCTATTGTTTTATAATTTGTCAACCAAGAAAAATCCCTCTGAAATTAGGATACCCAACGAATCGACTTCTTGACATTTAGATGTAAAGCATATTGAAATGTCATGGCCTATCCGCAACAGATACAAGATTTGGGTATCCCCATTTCAATGATACAAATAAACATTTAGGGGAAATAAAGTTTTTTTTGGTAATTTGGTAAAGCTAAATTAAATAATATTTTAAGTATATGTTTATCATCTTATTTCTCTACGTTTAAAGCACAAAGTGTGTAATGATCAGGTCAGTAAGACTTTGCCAATGCCTATTTTGGCAATATTACATATGCAATGTTAAACCTGTATTTGGACAAACAATGACAACCAGCTTTATTTAACAATTATGAATTAATAGCTTTACAGCCTTGCAGTTATGTTCTAACTAAACAATTGAAATAATATATCAGTCATTCAGAGGAATCGACAAATTAAAATGACATTATCAATCAGAAATTATTTTTATTATTTCTGGTATTTTAGAAATACATTTATTTTAAAAAGAATTCCAGCAAATAATGAAACAAGCCAGCAGGTTTCACATTTGGTAATGTGAGAATTAACACACATAAGGAATAATACTGTGTTGTGAGGGTGAACAGACAGAATACTCAATCTCCCAGACATACTTGCTGTGGTGTTTGTCAACCAATGAAACTGACTGTGGAGACACCTTCCTATTTTGTGGTCAAAAGTTGATACGGCAGAGCATGAATTACTGCAACACAATAAACTGTAACGTGTCAGAGAAGACATCCTGTTAAAATGGGTAAGGCTTGACATCATTTTCTGTATTCGATATAAATTGATACTTTTGTAATGTTGAGCTTGTAATGTTAAATGTTAAATATTAAAACAGCTGTTTGTTTTTTCTATGAAAATATATTAATTTGCAAGAATTTGGGGTACATTTATTAAAAGCAAGCTTACAACCGTAACATCAGAATAAGTATAGTTTACGTTAATATGTACAGTGATTGCCTGTGATTTGACATAGCACACAAAGATATATAATTCATTATGCTATTCATATTTAATATATTATTCTAGATAAAAACATGCAAAAATAACATAAAAAGCACAAAGCTCAGATATTTCCCAGATATAACACAAAAATAGAGAAGTTATATCGACTAGGCTATTAAAAGCAGAATTGAAGGTTAAAGCCACAGCACAGGAAATTTGTGATCTCAAAAGAGAAGCGATAGGTTTTATAGATATACATATATAGGCTAGGGGTGACAACTATAGCAGACACTTTAGAGGTTTAACTCTGCTGTATATTTGTATATTTGTATCAGATTTGTATAGCATTTCATGCACATTTCAGTCACAACTTACAGTTCACAGTGCATCGATATGTATTATTATTTTCTATTTAGTACTAATTACTATTATTTATTGTTAAATCTTTTCACCAATATAAAAATAATGTAAGAAATAAATCATCAATATCAAGTAATGTTAATTCTATATGGTCTACATTTGTTTATACTGTATGTAATATGTGCATTATTACTGTGCTTTGTCATTTCACTATTGTCATGTGGCAACACACAAGAGTAGGTAGACTCATGAGCAGGAAGTGGTTTTGCAGCCTGTGGTTTTATATCAAATCTATAGACTCGTACAGTTGTTAATGGATTGTTCCACATAATTAGAATTGTTGATAATCAACACAATAAAAAAATATATATATATGGTATTTTATGTAGTACTGTGTAGTACATAAAATGTAATCCATACAAAATTTTTGCAATTGTAAGATACAGTACGAATTGCTTCTTTTGGGGTCCATTATTTTTTTTCAAGCAGTGGTTAATAATGTATTGTCACATGTTTTTCCAGAGTTGGAATCTGAAGAGGATATAATTAAGATATCGCACCATGAATCTGATAGTGAACAGTACAGAGGGAAACCCAGCAAGGTGCCTGACAAGGTAATATAGAAATATATTCTTCTGGCAGTTCCAATATTTTTTGCATGGCAATAAGATATCGTGACCACACAATTTAAAATGTACAATAACAGTCTCAGTTATGTCCACTTTGCTTTCACTTCCATTTTTGTTAATTTAAGATTTAAGAAGCAATTTCTGGCAATTGTGAAATCTTGATAACTCATTTAGAAAATGTAGAATGATCTACTGTTATTAAAACACACACACACACATACAGTAACATAATTCCACTAGTCACACATAAAAAAGTGCAGGTGCTCAGAGACAGTTGCCAGACAATTCTGGTAACTGAATATGAAAAATTGCAAGTTAGCTCATTAAAATTCCAAGTCTGATATGAATTGAAACTTAGTGGTTTATGTGGTGAAGACTGGCCTCCCAATAGCATCAGTCCAGCATGCCACTACCAGTCATTACAGTCACATCTCAACACATAACATTACCACCTACATAGATTTCCAAAAACATAATTTCTGATCATTTCTAATAGGTTTATTGTTATAGATGCACCTTTGTACATGTGCATAGGTTACTACTGCACATAGCACATATAGCATAGATGGTGAGCAGAGTAAGTCTATGTAATTATAATATCATTATTATCAAGAAAATATTCATATAGTCTTGGACTTCCTTAATATGCGTATATGAAACCACTCTGCTATTCAATGTAAGAATAATTCCAAAACTAATGTGGAACTGACATAAATGAAAACAACACATTATATTATGATTGAGGTGTTGGCTATAATCTGTTAATTTGTTCAGAATCAAATAATGCAGATCTTTTAAAAATCTGTGTTTAGATATTGCTTCTGTTATGGGATAACTAGAATGGTTATGGTAAGAGATTAAGAAGGGGGTTTTGCCTGTGGTATTTTTAGGGGAACACTGAAATATAGGAGCTGTTAGCTGGGAAGTATGGAGCAGATGTATAAACTGTGACTAACTCAGTGCAATCTCGATTGGAAGCCTTCGCCTTCACTCTTGCTCACTCTATGGCCCACTTCTCGGAACCATTGACCACAGAGAGGAACTTGATTCAATATGAAACCATGTTTAGATGTTGTATTGTACAATGGCTGCCGCAGAAACAAAGCACTCTATAAATGTGATGATTCAAACTGAAATATTGACATTGTTCACATTGATCTATTTGATGTCCTAAGTGAGATAGCTGAGCCAAAACATAGGATAAAGAAATGTTCACTAGGCACTCAAAAGATGCTTTACCAATACTGTATGTGGTCGCTTGTAAAAAGTGTGCATTAATGAAATACATGCTGTATCTTATGAGCTACCTAAACAATGCAAAACAAAAGTGTACATGCCAGAGTAGTAACTTGGTTTTTTAAAACATCAGTTGTGGTGAATGTTGCTGTACTAGATGTGGCAAGCCTGATTTTTGATTTACAGGAAAAACTGAAATTGAGATTTGCCGCCAATTTTTATTTGCCTATGGCTGTGGTTTAATATATAGCATTCTTGGTATGTGCAAAATATGTCACTCATTATAGAATCGCATACATTCTATACAACCATCAAATACTCTCATTATGGAAAATCCAAGTAGACAGAAATGTTTTGGGAACTTTAATCTTGTTCTCTTTATACTGATGTGAAACCCACATATGTAAAAAAAAAAATATATACCATTATCACCGAGTAGATATTTTCCCTGCTGTTGCACTTCATTATTTATCCAAAAAGCCCCCAACTATTAAAGCATACAGTACTAATGCTATTGTAGAATACATGAAGGATGTGGGAATGGTCTCAAATAAAATAAAATAACAGGTACTTTATTTATACATCAAACTAAAGCAGGAGATTGGGAATAGAAAACAGCCTAACATTTATCTTAGATGCTTAGCATTTCATACAGCATGGTACTTCTCCTGAATGCATTGTGGATTTTAATTTCTGCATGCCTTGACTGTTTCATTTCCCATTTCTTGTAAACCACAAATGGTTAAAAAGTGTCACATTGTACCCTTTCCTTTTTTCAGGTCACATATACAGTATGACAATTTAGAGATGCATATACTATTTTTAACAATATTCAAATTCTCAGAAAGTGCAAGATCCTGTATTTGAAAGTACACTAAATATTCAAGTGATATAAAGTATCATCTGCTCTTCAGTCCTTAATGTGTTATAGAAAAACTTTTCTACGGTATCAATGAATATTCAGTCTAGACTAAATTCTCCACAATTGTTGCTATCTCCCCAGACAGGATGTATAGTGGTTATATTGAAAGTAACTGTAAAATTGTTACCTCCGCTGATGTTTCAGTTGAACTTTGTTTCCTAAGAACACAGTTTGACATGCATATCTAATACAACCAACTGTATATTTTATTTTGATAATGCCTATGTAGACTATTGTCTGCATTCTTATTCCCAGAATCTGTCTGCAATCTGACTTATCTGTCTCTATATGACTTCCAATTTTAGACCTCTACTGTCTTTGAGAGATGTGACTCCTCCACTGAATGTGATGGAGGCTTAAGGCCCAAGCCAGACGAGATAGAGGAGAAGTCCTTTGTGTCACGTCTGTACAGTTTCATGAAAGACAAAGGAACACCCATAGAGAGGATACCACACCTGGGCTTTAAGCAGAGTATGTTTATATTCATAACCACTAAAATTTCTGTTCTGCAAGATTTGAGGGACCTTATTTATATGTGAGAAGTTCAAGAACAAATTCCAATCTCATCAAAATCATTCATTTGTATTTTACAGTTAACCTTTGGAGAATCTTCAAAGCTGTAGAGAAGCTTGGCGGTTATGATTCAGTGAGTACACAAACATGTAATATTACATTATTTGTTTTAACTAACTATTGACCTGTTATACTGTATATATCATATTTTATATATATCAAGACTAGTATGCAAATTAAGGTAGGTCCATGCAAAGCCTTCTTGGTGGAAAATAAACTGCAGCTTAGGGCTGTAACCATTAACCGTTTCTACAAGTTAGAAATACAGGCTATTGAGTTCACAGCGTGTCGCTATAGCTATCACTGCCATATTTCGTCTTTGATGGTTGGAGGATGTTTCCACTCTGGGGCAAGTGTGAAAGTTCAGAGAATGTCAGTCTTTTATTGAACCACCTCTAGAGTATGAGGCCAGAACTATTTTTGTATTATACCAGACCTTGTGTCTGGTATATTGAGCCATCGTTTCTTTCACTTAAAAACTGTAAAATGGAAAATACATAAGCTTGTGGTGCTGTGTTTGACAGTTATCTCATGATGTTCACCGTCAGGTTACAGCTCGGCGTCTCTGGAAGAGTGTCTATGATGAGCTTGGAGGAAGCCCAGGCAGTACCAGTGCTGCTACCTGCACCCGGCGGCACTATGAAAGGTTGAAGACACTTGTTGGCACTTGTCCGAGCACTCAGTTAAATGGATGGACAAAACAGTTTATCAAGTTACAAATGATCCAATGATGTCTTTGAATTACAGGCTGGTGTTGCCGTTTGAGAGACACCTGGCAGGGGAGGAAGACAAGCCCTTGCCTCCACGCAAGCCAAGGAAACCTTACAAGAGGAACTTAGATGGCAGGGTCAGCAATAATGAGGGGAAGAAGAAAAGGACACAGCGGCCAGATAAAGAGATTGATTCTGAGGTAATGTATTCATCAACTAATAATAGCAGTAATTTCCAAGTGACGGTATGAGTTCATGTTAATGTGACTGGCAACTGTTCTTTTTTTTTTCTAGCCACAAGACCAGAGAATAGCAGAGGCTGCCAACCAAGTTGAGACAGGAAAACAAGCTCATTCCACTCCATGGAATGTTACTTCTGACAGGCTCCATCCAGAGCGGTCTCAGCCAATTAGAGGGACAGGCGACCACTGTACCTCAAGCTACGCACGCTCGCGTATTCTACAGGTCCCTCCATCTGGTCCATGGAGTGAGTTGATCCCCCTTGCTGCTGGAGAGGTGATCTCTCCTCTGGAGAAGAAGAAGCGCATGGCCCAGGCCAGCCTCACCCGGCCCCTGAGCCCCCAGGGCGCTGATAAAGATAAAGACAGACCATCAGTGATCTACAGCTCCCAGCCTGTCAATCCAGAATCTTCCAATCAAAACTGCAACTCCTCTGAAGGCTCTCCACTGCCGCTATCTTCCTCCTCTTCACGCAGTCCCTCCCCTTACTCTGTTTCGTCAGAAGACTGTCCACCAGTTACTGAAGAAAAGCCTACATCACACACACAGTCAGCCCAAACTGTTTCCAAAGCCTTCAACGACGCCCATGGCCGCAGTGACAACAATAAGTCTCCTAGCTGTAGCCCCATGTCCATAGATCTCACTGGACCACAAAGGGACCTTTCTCACACTAGCTACCGGTCGCTAAACATAGACTCCAACAAAAGTCAGACTCAAGGCCCTGCTTGGAAGCCTGTCCACAAAGGGAGCGCGAGAGCATCTGCTGCTCCGTGTCCAGTGTCGACTTCCTCTTCGTTGCCTTTTAAGAGTAACTGGACTCCTGCATCTACCTCTGGATTTACCAAAGTCATGCCAAAGATCGTGCAACCACTTCGACCCACGCCGTACCCACCAGGCTGTAAGCTCCACCAAAGCGGGGCGATGCAACACGAAGGCTCGCTCACGTGTGCTAAGAAACTGCACAAGATGGCACATTGGCTTTATCAGGCAGAGAAGAGAGATAAGACTAAGACGGGGATACCCAAAACCCTCTCTACTCAACCAACTCTGTCCCATTACAATCAGCCAGCGTCGTACCTCCTTACAGGCTGTGACAGGCCAGCCAGAGACTCTTGGCCTCAAATGCCACCCCACCAAGCATTTATACCAGGTAGAATGAGGCTACCCCAGTACCAGTCAACGTATCGTCAAATCCCAATGATCCCCTTCAACTCTGCCCTTATTGGGAATGCGTTCTACTCGTATCCGAATCCCTTCCCGATGTGGAGCCCCCAAGCTGGATACACAGTGCCTGGCATGAGCTCAATGTACCCTCACAAGATGTGAGATCACTGTGGTTGCTTTTTTGCTATTTCCAGATGAGGGAAGCATTGGGACATACAAATTACAATGAACATAGCAGAGATGTCAGGGAACTTTCTGAATATAATATTAGGCTGACAGTGAAAGACGCTGATGCATGCCAGAATAAGCCCTATGGTAACAGTAACTGTTAACTGTAACAGTAACTGTAAGAGGAACATTGAGTGTACTACTGTATGTGTACAGTTTTGTAGTTATGTGTGTGAATAAACTCTTGTTTGTTGTTAAACTCTTGTTTTTATCTGTGCCGCAGCATTTCACACCATATATTGTTAACAATTAATCAAATGTAGCTTTTGTGACATTTACACCCATTCAATGTTGTTTTGAGGAAGCAGCTCTGCCATCTTTGTCAGTTTTTAGCCTGTGTATTTCCTCCCTTAGAGGGAAACCACTGAGGACACTGACCTTAAAACTGTACTGACTTTCCATATCGTACCATACCATACCTGAGCTACCCAGAAAAGATGGTCTAACTATAATAATTTGCATTATAATATCATAGATTGTATCAACTTTATTGTCATTAATTTCCATACCATAGTTTGCATACGGTACAAATGTTAGAAATAGTAAACAAAACTACATAATGTCTGTGCACATAATAGATTAGTGTACCTGGCTCTAAATAGATATATACATTGAAATAAAGTGATGCATAGTGCACATTCTAATTAAACACATGATTTATCCATTTATTTAGTATTCACTTTAAAATTTCAGTTATGAGTGTTGCTGTAGAAAATAATAATAATAATAATCCATGTAAGTAATAATAATAGTAATTGCAGTGTACCATAAGTGTTCAGTAAGTACTATAATTGCACAGTAGGTATGGCACAAGTGACAGAAACTATATTGGTCAAACAAAACAAAAAATATAGGCTAAAATGTAGCACAATGTAAAAAGAAGCATAGACTAACAATGTAAACTGATCATTGCCATTGATGCAGTGGTACAGTACAGGGCAGGCAGAAGTATTAGACTATGAAGGTAAATTACACAGTTCCTTGGTAAGTGTACAATGAGGCTGAGTAGGGAATCCATGTTGTGCTTTAAAAATATGTAATATGTTAATAGCAATATGTTTTGGAGCTGACAGAGTTAAATTCCAATAATTATAGCTAGACTGGTAAATTGGGGCAAGATAGTCATGTGATAAAAAAGCCCCAATGCTGTCTTACTTGTAAGCATATTGAGAAAGCTGTCTAGCCCTTACTGTTTTACTGCTACCTGTATTACTCTACTTATTGTAAGTGGCTTTGGATAAAAGTTAATATATTTATTTTATTCATTGTTTGAAAATGAAATTGTGTGGAAATATGAAAGTGTCACTATATAGTGACTCGGCTCTTAGCCTAACTCAAATGACTAGCTAAATATTGCTAAAACTGATAGTAGATCATTTTTGTCACAGGCCACAAACCATGTTTCATAAAATAAAAGTAGACGAATTACTTAATACTAAATGTTTGCTTGTTTCTAGAAGTTTCTCTAAATATATCGTTCACTGAATTGTCACTTCAAGGAAGGATGTATGGGCTACTGGACTGCTGGCTTTCTAATGGCTGTTTTTACACAGTTTACATAGCACCATCTGTTAATTTACATTTTTGTAATTCTAGTATACTGTAATTATTCTTGGAGAATTGCAATGGCACAGGGTTTAAAGAAAGAAACTACCAGACTGCATTAGATTGTTAGATGCTTCAACATGGACTAAATAGGGTGGGTAACTCCCAGCTGAAACGTAAATTACATGTAGCTATAAATTCAGTCTTTCAGCATTGGCTCCGTGCTTGATTTGATATAAAGTTGATAACAGACTAAACTAACAGCAATTTCAAGATACGATGTTCTACCACCAGTCACAGCGTGATGTCACTGTGGCCCACATCACACGATTTATACATACAAAATCATCACGCAAGTCCGTTGTGCGCATGAAATGCGCATATAGTACAAACCCCCATTTTATTCTCGCGACGGTACCGTTTCAGTGGCGCGAATATCTGTAACAAGGAACTTTCCCCGGGAAATACATAAGGACAGAAGTGTATTACTAGGTTTTAGATGTTCTTTATTTTGTAGAGTTTTATTTAAAACGTGTTTGTTGCCTGTTACCTTCCGTTCGCACACCTCTCCTGTGCAATTACGTTATGTCTGACGGCTTGTTTGATGACGGCAGCGACGACAACCAAGATGACAGTCAGGAGGATGTTATGACCCCAGCACAACTGATCGCTAAATTAGAAGAAGTAAAGTTAATTTATGTATCTGTTGTCTTGTTATGTGCTCTCAGCTGAACGGAGTTATTTTATTTATTTTTGTCTGTCTTCTCTTTATGACTATATATGCAGGCCTGGTTAAATGAGAAGTTCTCACCAGAGTTGATGGAGAGTAAGTCAGAGATGGTGGAGTGCGTGATGGAGCAGCTGACTCACATGGTACTATTCTATTTACAGTACTGTAAATAGAAAACAAACTATATAATGTATGGTCCAGTACTTTACATGGTAACCTGCAAATAATAAATGTATCACATTCACTTGTATAAGGCATTAGGCATGCAGCATAACAGTGTTATAGATACATTTGACTTTTCTTTAAATTAAGTTGCAGAACTTTACAGGAATGTTTAACTGTTACTGTTCGTTCAGCATGTAGAATCAGTAGTAAGCAGTGTGGCCAGACAAACAAACAACAGTGAAAGTTTTACTCATGGAAAAGGAGATGGTATTCCCAGTAAAACACTCAGTGACACGAGTCATATCATTAACAGATGCCTTCATTGTAGATTAATAATGTTTGGATTCTTAACAGCAAGAAAGGAATGCAGACAGAGCAGTTAGGTTAAACCTGGTGAGAAAACAGGTAGAAAAGAGTCATTGTTTTATGTGTGTGTTTGCATGGGGTTGTTACAATGCATAGTGTATAAATTAAGTGCTGTATTCCTCCTATGTATTATATCCATCCATCCCCCTAGTCTCAGCCTTGTCTTCCATCCATTAGCACCATGTCACATAAGCAACTATGCTGAACGTCTGATACATATACACCTGTAAGCTCGACAGTATTTTCACGAAGTGGTACTGTTGATTTTGCCACTCACAAGTCTGTATCCGTAATTCCATTTGGATGTTAGTGCAGTGCTTTATTCACAAATTTAATGTTTATATTTATTTTAAGCAGTAACCGTAGTAGCCTACTTAATTAACAGATTCAGCAAACAGCCAGGGTTGTGTCGTTTCCGACAAATTCCTCAATGTAAGTTTAACGTCCAACTTCAGTTATGTAGTTGGTTGTCGTACATATCAAACAAAAACACTCCACTGTCAAATTGGTGGGTCTTGACACAGTTAGCCAGCACTGTCTCAGACTTATCGCAAGTAAACAGACTTAACATTTGTGTAAATTAAATATTTCCCTGTTTACAAAGTAGAGGGGAAGAACTTTTCCATTACCTTAATAGTATGTCAGTGATAAAGGTCCATTGATTTTGTGCTCATCGTACTAATTACATAGATCTAATGTTTTTAATGTGGTTGACAGTTCTGTGACCTTTGACCCTGCAGGAGACCAACCTGCAGCGGGTGAAGAAAGGGGATATGAAGGCCAGTGTCCACCGCATGGAGATAGACAGGATCCGCTTCGTCCTCAGCAGCTACCTGCGCTCCCGCCTACAGAAGGTCAGTCACATGCATGGGGACGTTCATCACCATCACTGCACACAGTGCTGTGCTCCAAGCCTCCTCCTTACCCAAACACCTGCTTTAATTCCAACTTTAGATTGAGAAATTCTTCCCACACGTCCTTCAGAAAGAGAAGTCCAGAACTGAGGGTGACCCGTCATTCCTGTCTCCGGAAGAGTTTGCCTTTGCCAAAGAGTGAGTAGAATTATATTTTATTTTATTACGGTTCTGTCATCGTGATTCTGGCAGTTGAAACATGGTTCCCTGGCACATACTGTAGGTACCTCGCTAACACAGAAAGCTACCTGAAGGCCGTAGCTCTGAAGCACATGCCCCCAAACCTTCAGTCAGTGGACATGATGAAAGCAGGTAAAGTCTCACTGGTAGCCCGTGCATGGCATACTTTCAACATTACGGTCCTGCTAATGGTAGATTCAGTGCCTGCAGCTACTAGTATCAAATCAGGCACCAGTGGTTCTCAAAGTGAAGATTGGGTAGATGGGGGTCTTTTTGAGAATCATAGGTAGTTGATCAAAAAGTTAAAGAGCCATAATATGCCATATATTGTACTACTCTTAGCTATAGTCACTGTTAGCTGTAAATAGTACATTATCTCATTATCTCTACACTAAATATAGTGTTCTTCTTTGCCCCTAGTCCCTCAGCCCTGCTTGGACTCATTTGTGTTTCTGCGTGTGAAGGAGAGGCAGGACAACATCATGGTGGAGCCTGAAACAGATGAGCAGAGGTGTGGTCCTTGTGTCAAGCATTATTTACTTCCACTGAGTGCATATGTGCTACTGGAGAAGTCCAGCAGGTGGCAGTGTGTGCTTTAAACAAAGATTTTTTTTACCATGTTTATTTTTCACCAAGGACAGCAATACTGTAATGAAGATTTATAATGTCACCTCTGTATCCCCTGCTAGAGAGTATGTTATAGATCTTGAAGAGGGATCTCAGCATCTCATGCGGTATCGGGCCATCGCACCGCTTGTTTCAAGTGGAGCTGTACAGTTAATTTAACAGTCAAGGTAAATTAACTGACTTAGTCATCTCTTATGTTTAGTGAATACTGCCCTCATATCCTGTTTAAATTAGTCTAGTAGCTAGCAGCTAAATGCTTACATAACCATTGTTTAGCACTAACATTTGGCTTTATTTTTAGCATATTCACCCTTACATGGTCTCTTGGCAACTGATAATGCAGCAACATTTGCTCATTTATAGATTATTACATTTATTATAAGCATGACTGTTTCTGCACTGTTACTTTACAGTTTATATAAAAATGAATACCTCTGCTAACTTTACATTACTTTACAGATTGTTGCGTCCCAGGGAAGATTTTGGGCAGGCATGTTAGATGAGCATGCTCATTTCCATGGCAGTGTGGATCAAAATAATAAACTGGTCAGAACAAAACCTACAAACACCCATCTAACGGGAAAGCCATGTTGTCCTAATTGCTTGCCAGGAATGGAGTCTTCAGTGTTGCATCAAAGACAAGAGACTTTGATGTCACAGGAATTGCTATTGAAATACATCTCCATGTGGAAATTCCTGAGCTATGAATACAATATTATGCATAGTATTACAAAGGAATACAGGATGTGCATCCTTTCACAAGATATATCTGAATGTTAGGAAACCAAATATGAATCCATATAATATGTACCAATGATACCAATATAATATACACCAACGATTAGTTGAGCTAGTCAAGTATATGCTTGTGGTGCCTATTGAACAGGTTTATTCAGGTTATTCATTCTTCTTCCAATTACCATGACCAGAAGTTTTATTTCCTTAATTGCTAAATAAGATGCATCACACAACTGAAATGTGATAGCTGTCATATGGTGACACAGTGTATCTTCATAGCATATTTGTAAACATTCATGCAGAAGGTTTATAATGCAATGTATTTATTATAGCAGGGTAGCCTATTGTTATGGTTTCCACCTCCCAGCTGAAAGGTTGTGGGATTGAGCTTCCCCATCATGGAAGCTCCATAATACAGCATTGTAATTGTACTCTGCTAATTTGGTTTGAAAATGTTAAATGAATAAAAGGGATATTAACGATGTAGTTGTTGCCAATTTTGTGCACCAGTATTCCTGATCAATGTCATGTACTATTATGTTCTTCAGTGTTTGTTGAATTGATACTGACTGGGAGAAAGGTCAGTGGCTAAATCTGTACTGTCAATCAAGTTATTGAATTGCAGTTTACTAATATGGCCTTTTACACTTAAGAAGAGATTGAGCTATTAATGCAGTTTTTAAGTGCATTGTGATGTTTGAGTCTTTAGTCTTAGGCCTATTTTGAATGGTAATTTAAATAATGAGGTATTTCGAGCTATGTGGAAATGTTTATTACTTACACCGTATATAGCATATATAGAGAGATTGTCATTTGCGATCCCATGATATCCCATAATATAAGTCACGTAGAGGGGAAACGCTGTTGCAGAAAATGCTTACTTTGACATATTGCTCCATCTGTTTGGTGTCTTGCGTGCTGGGTGCTTTATGCTTTATAACACAGTACTGTATGTCTCAGGGTGACGCAGGCTCTGTGAAAGTTATCCCATCGGGAGAGAAGCCAGCAGAATGCCTGGATGGAGGCCCATCTCCCAGTGGGCCATGGGTGAACAACAGGGCTAGGAATAGTGCCCAGGATTGCTTGAATAGTTTCCATCACACTGTGGGAATAGGAAGACCTGCATGGGTTTCCCTGTCTTAGATGTGTGTAATACAGTGCAGCTCTGTAGTGCCATTATGAAGATAAGTCCATGTTCTTTATATACAACACATGATATTAACCAGGAATTTGCCAAACAGATTCATATGGCAAGTAGGCAATGCATGCTGAACAGCTGTTATCAAACATTGGTGGTTTAGGTTGCAAGGTCTTCATGTGTAAAGCACTGTTGTAAACTTCAGGTGATGTGTGAATTGTGTTTTGTGAAAACTGATAAACAAAATGTAGGGCGTGTCATTTGAGTTGACTTCACGGTGGGTGTATAAATAGGAAGTTGAGTCAGATAGACTTACAGTAGGCTACAGTCAAAGGAATGACTGACTACAACCACACTATAGCCAGTGCTTGGATATTTCACTTATTGAATGTAGGTAACATCTATTTTTTTTCAGGATGTGATTATGCTTTTATACACATTTGCTATAAACGTCAAATTTGTGTGAAATGTGAGCCTGTTTGGGACTGTTGTTATATTAATATACGCATGCAATATAACTTGACAAATTGAATGTGCAACCATAATCTACAAGCTTTGATCAAACTCAAGCTCTATCGGTTTCCACACATTTTACATTAAAACTTTAAAGGTGTTTTTATTTGTTTACAGGATGCTCCAATCTAAAGTTGAGAGCTATAAGCACCACACTTCATGTATGGACATGACCAATACAATGTAAGTGAATAACTAATCCAGGGCTTACTGTATATGGTGTGCATTATCTGTCAGCGGGTCAACAGACAAACAGGTGTTCCATTTCTGCTATTGGTATGCATTACTGAAATAGATTTTACTCTGCTTGTTTTCTGTAGGCCTAATTTGTGCAAAGAAAATAATTTTTATGAATCATTAGCGCTAGAGGATTGTTCCTCAGTTATAACCTCGGTTAATTGTTTGTTTTCTCCTTATAGGGTCATGCCGATGTTTGGACTCGGGTCAATGGCCCAGTCTGCAGGGCTTGTAGAGATTGCTGTGAGGCTTTGTTTGAACCAGCGTAAAGAGCTATGCCCTCACGTATGGGTGCCCATTCTGAAGCCCCAGCGGCCATGCATCCGGCCTCCCGTCTCAGAGCAGCTATCATCTGACATGTTGAGCCAAGCATGGCTGGCCTCCCCATTGTCATATTTGTTAGATGACATGGATGACGACCTGGTGCCCATCAAGAACAAGCGTGTGATGTTCGCAGACTCTATAGGATTGTCCCTAACGGCAGTGCGAGTCTTCTCGGAGGCAGAGGAGCATTCTGACCTGGACCCACTGCCGTCTCTCAAAGAGCTGCCTATGCTGGAGGATAGTTACAGCTGCACGGTCAGCACATGCTGCCCTGGAACGCAACTTAAACTGGGCTTCCCACAGCCTTCTGCAGACTTTCAAGCCTTCCGTTCAAGGCTGACTGAGAGCATGGTCATCCTGGAGAACTGCTGTGTTACGGAACAGGCTCTCCAGGGGACCGCCCGGGTTAAGAACATCAGCTTCCAGAAGGATGTGCGTGCGCGCGTCACCTTTGACTCCTGGCAGAGCTACAGAGATGTGCCTTGTGCTTACGTACAGCAACGGTACGGAGGGCCAAACACTGACATCTTCAAATTCGACGTTGCCATTCCGAAAGTGTTGGACGCCAAGAGAAAGATAGAGTTCTGCTTAAGATATCTGCCTGGTGGGCACAGCCAGCCTTTTTGGGACAACAATAACGGACAGAATTACAGCGTTCTTGTCTGTGTGAGTTCCCATCTCTGTCATGGTAAGGACCAAAGTGGACGGGCGTGACCTGACCAAGCCCACTCTCCAGAAACATCTTCATTACATCCCTGTCTTTTCTAATTCGCTATTAGCAGAACTAGTGAAAGCTTTAGGAATATTTACATGCATGACTATTGGCAGTGCTTTTGTGTTGAGATTAAATATTCAAATCTTACTTGCTGTAATCATTTTGTGGTTTGGTTTAAATGTATATTCTCTCCATTCTCAGTAAAATACTTCTATAATTTTGTTTTCTTTGTTTTGTACATATGTGTTACACTGTATTTCAGTATGATATATATATACATATAACAAATATTGTATATACACAGATACACTGTATATAATAATATTATTTATTTCAAATTGATCTCTACAGTAACTATAGCATTTTCAAATCTTCCAAATGTACTAGATGCACCTAAACAGATTCATAATGGCCTTGCAGAGAAGAACACTTTGGATCTGTAACACTGATGTTAGACAAAAAGAGCTGATGTCCTCTGTGGTCCGACTTCAGTGACCTTTATAATATTCCATTTTCTATTATCTTTCTTATACTCTAAGCTCAATGCCCCGAGACACTGATTGAGTGGCCTTGCTTCACTGAGTGCAGTGAAAATGTAAGTTCACAAGAGCTTGGCTTTCCTGTTTTTCTACCAGTAACCCTGAAATGAGTTTCTAGATTGTTTAAATGCAATTATGACAAGCTATTATCCATCAACCAGAATTAGTTGCACTGTGCAGCAATATTTATAGGAAATATTATCCATTACCGTGTTATCTACAATATTGAGAACCAGAAAAGATATAACTAGCTACAGTATGCCATTAATTTGCTGCTTCCAACTTGTGTAATACATTTTCATTTTACAAATATAAAATACATACATAGTGCACACAGGCAATTATTGTAATAGCAAATACATGGGTTATACAATATACATTTTAATTCACGGTTTCAGTTTTTAGGTTCACATTTAAACAACATAATTCAAGAAAAGAAATAATATAACACATTATTTTCCACACAGTTATCCATCACGAAACGTCAGCTCATGAATATCTCCTTGTGTCAAAGACAAATTTAATTCCATTCTGTGACAGGGGCATACGGAATGTGAAAGCTGGGATTACACCATCATAGGTGCAGTGTGGAATATTAAAAGTAACACACATTACAACATTCCTCTTCCTAATACTAATGAGTCAGGTCAGGGCTCAGTGGGTGGGTGGGGGAATAGGGAAAGCAG
This sequence comes from Aphredoderus sayanus, assembly GCA_027564795.1. Lineage (NCBI taxonomy): Eukaryota > Metazoa > Chordata > Actinopteri > Percopsiformes > Aphredoderidae > Aphredoderus > Aphredoderus sayanus. The sequence goes on from JAODUG010005416.1 coordinate 22,811, forward strand.
CATGCACACGCCCCCATCACATGGGCTGTCAAGGATCCAAGATGGGTTCACTTGTTCATTGTCTCACCGCGGTATGCGTTTGGACGGGCATCACTGCCCTCAGCGTCCCACGCTGATGTTGCACACCTTGCAGCTGGGGTCTTTCTTCGCATTGGCCGTGGTTAGACTCATAAGCTGGTGGTGCCCGCGGATCTGCTCCACAGAGCCCAAGTGCAGGTGGAGAGGCTCTGTGAACAGAACCTCCAGGATGACATCGCTAGCGTGGCAGAACGTGGGCTCCTCCCCTGGTCCCTGGGGGGCAGTATATGTCAGGAAGGGGTTGGAGGAGAGCTCCAGCATGGGCAGCCGGCTGCGACAGAAAACATCCCCTTCCGAGCCAGCAGGGGCCAGCACCAGTACTACGTAGTGGTAGGCGGTGTACATACAGTAGAAGTCTGCGAAGTACAGGCAGGTGCTAGGGTTGAGCAGGTGTCCGGCGGGGACGTGGAAGCGCAGCGAGCCGTAGGGGGAGTCTTGAGGAGGGAGGCCTGTGTCGAACTCAGTGTTGCAGCTGAGGAACACCCCGTGCAGCTTGCCGTTAATCGGAGAACCATGGCTTCCACTGTTGTCTTTCAGTGACGGACGCATAACTCCGCCCCATTCTGTTCTAATTATAGAGACCGGGAGGAAGACATTATTATCTTGTGTTAACGATGTTTCTGAAGAATTAAACAATAAACCGGATAAAAGCCTCACCGACCTGACGTGGTCAAAGTAGTCTGGGTGTTGGTTGCGATAAAACACTGAGAACTTCAGCAGTCTTCCTGCAGCGCCAGTGGCTTTGTCTAATAGCTGCTGCAGATGTTCCATGGCATAATCTGTTATGTCCACCAGGGTTGTAATTCCACAATTAAAGACTTAATGCTGCGTATATCAGTTGGAATAAAGCTGCGGCAATCCTGACTCTAAATTCCAGTTTCTAGCATATAGCAAATGCTTGACATATTTTCTAATGTGAACATAAACAATTACATTTTGTGTGCGGAATTACTATGCCTTAAAGCATGTATCATTTTTTGAAAATACAATATGTATAATAAATGTGAGCAGCAAATCTGTCCCACATGAAATTAAATGGTGGACAATTTGAAAGAAATACAACGTTGCAAAATAATTAACATCTTTTATCCCAATTTCCCCCACCTAAGCCCACTGTTGCATTAAAAATTAAAGTGACAAACTCATTAGAATGAGTCCAGTGCTTTTAAATGCTAATGAATCCTTATTTTTACTGCTCAGTGAACAGCTCTGAAATATGTGTGCAGTTTATTATTTTCCTCTATGGCTGCAACTAAGGATTATTTTCATAACTGATTAATATGTAGATATAAATTTCAATTACTTTATTAATATATATATACAGCCCCCATTAACGCCACTTGACAGCTCCACGTCCATGGGCGTTGTAAACGGATATGACGTGTACATATATTTTAAGCCCATAAAATATATTTATTTCAAAAAATTTGGATTTTGTCAGTATTAACACACAGCATTGATGTCTCTCATCGCAGTTCAGTCCTGTTATTTCGTTTAGGCTACAGCTCAAAAAAATGTTTTAAGGTTCAGTTACTCTTGGATACAGTATATGCTACTATACAGGCCATGCATACCTCCTGTGCAGAATTCCACAACCTGGCTCCATTCTGAAACAAGGTAATCTCCATCTGGCTGTCTGACTGCAGTTTGAACAGCCACACAGTACTCTGTCCGTGGGCTTAGGAACCAATGCCCCCGCACTGCCATGGGGAGAGGAACAGCCTTTGCCACCAACTTGGTTGGCACATCCTAGTGGACAGAGAAATATGTAATCTGGATATAAATCAGGGCATCTGGCTATAAGAGATCATTTTTATATGTAGGTATTTGATGTGTATGTGATTTGCCAAAATGCCTGTGTGTAATGTTTGCCCTACACTATCCGAGATAAAGTAGCCTTTTGTAAATGTTTTTTGTCAGTTGTGTTCCTCTGTTAACTTCATAGTCAGGATGCATCTAATCAGACCAGTGGCTTTGTTTTCGCCAAGGTTTCATAGAGACACAGCTAATTACAACAAGCTCAAAGGATCATATCCATGGTAACCTCACTGATGCAACTTGGTGTTTGTCTCTTTATATCAGATAAAGCGCATCTTGGATCTATCAACAAAACAGCTCTGCTGCTGCCAGACATACGAAAGGCAATGTTTTTCAGATTTTGATAATAACATAAATGCGATACTAAGTCTCTCTCAATTTACAAGACACATTTGAGAACAGCTGTGCATAATAACAAATGTGTTTTAACCAATGCTGCATACTTATTTGCATATCAAATATTTAAAATATTTTGAAATAAACAAATAACATGACAATAACATAACCTTCATGACAATGTGTTCATATAAAGTGATGGAAGGAAGAGGAAAATGAAATAAAATGTTATCTGGTGATTATATTCATATTTTATATACTGTGAAGTATTTGTGCCTGCCTAAGTAACACCATTATTGGATGTCTTACGTCCTTGAAAATGCCACATAGCTTCAAAAAAGATGCATTTGACAAATTATCTTTTGTTTTGCGGCCATTATTCTGCATTTTCTCTAAGAGAATGCAATGCTCGAGTGGCTACCCAAATGTGTGGTCAAATAATTGTTGCTGCATTTCTCTGGTACATTCTGGGGCAAAAACGAATGAGTCAGAGGCCTGATGCTGTTGACTAAGCACATTATATCTATTTTGCCTGTATTAGAAGTGACTGAGAGGCCACTGCCGCTGTTCTCACTGTGTTCAGGTGCCAGAAACACTTATCATAAGGTATATAATGGTTGAATAATGTTGGTACCCAGCTGCTGTTTTTAATACACTGTGCTGTCCTAAGTAATCCACTGATTCAATATAAACAAGCACACATGCTACTGCGATGCATCTGAACAAAGAAAATGTTGAATGTCATGTCATGTTCAGGAAGAGCACGATGAGTTCAGACCCTATGTTTGAAGCGGTTGGCATCCTTGCTCTTCTTGCGACTCAGGTCTATGAAGAAGTGTGTAGCCCTGGCAGTGTCCTCGGGGGGCATGTCCCACGTGATGCGGAAGGAGTCACAGCTCACCTCACAGATCCGGATAGTATGGGGGGTGGACAGAGGGGCGTCCATGTCTGACATCTGCTATCAGAGCAAGGGGAAGAGAAGGTTCATCAGTCTTAGCGGTATCTAGGGCGGTCATATGCTTCACAATGGCCACATACTGTATGTTCACAGAGACTGAATTAATGGCGAGCCACAAAGTAGACCTGTTCTAAACGTCATGGTTGGGTAATCTTCCATCCGTATGCAGTTAACCTTTCAACCACCGACCCGTGTTAGGCCACACATCATGTCCCAACTTTTTATGACCTGTCTTTGTATCCCCCCGCCCCCACCCCACCCCCTTGCCCTCCACTGACATTTTCCCATCCAGTAACAAACAACAAAGTGTTGTGCTCCCAGCCAATTGGCTGACCTACGCTTTTTTCTGTGTATTTCATAATCCACCTACAACAGTCTCCTGGCAACCATGGGCTCCCTCTCACCGAACCAGCGGACAGGAATCTCAGCTCATCTTCAGCTGGGATGCTGTAGAGGGAAGTGGCCACTGATGAATAGGAATTTTTTAACTTTTCCCCCGATGCTTCCCTTTAAAACCTGTTCATAAAAGGGAATGAGTTTCTAAAGTCTAAAGGCAGTTTTAAGGATTTGTAGCATTTGGGCAGAAATACAAAAAGTCTAAAAAGATGTAAGGAAATGTAGGAATTATTTATTTATGTTTAGAAATTTGCCCATAAAAGCCAGTGGGTTCAGTCCATTGAACACTGCCTTGAGAAGTGCATCTGGGTGTAATCTGTGGGTCAGCCCATTGGCTTTGATTATCTGTCACTTTCCTTCTCTGAAATGGATGGGTTCTTTTATGTACCCTGCAGTGTGTAAACAATGATCACATTTGGTCTTGAGACTGCAGGGTGCACATCGACTCCTCTATATGTGTCATTTCTATCTTCCCACGGTTTCTTATCGAAATAGTCTCCACCAATTGTTTGTTCTTTATTGCTGTTAAAGCCCTTTTCCTTTATCCTAGTATTTCTACACAGACACACACAGAATGCCAACAGCACAACACATGGCCAAATTTTCTGTCTATAAGCCCGCCCTACTGAACATATGCTAAATTGCCTAACAATACACCCCTAGCAAATGACAATTAACACTAACTGTAATTATGTGTATGTGGTTGTGTGCCTGATGCTACATCACACATGGATGCTAATGCGCGTGCTGCTGTGCGACGTCTGGTGAAGTGTTCCGCTCCAACCTATGACGGACAGGCTGCAGCGTCTCATTAAAATCGGTGAACTGTGAAATGTGAACGTTAGCTTGCTCACACCAGGGCCAAGGCAGTGAGCTGTTGGGAGTCACACGTGTATTTTCTCGGGTCTGTTACCCAGCTGCGTGTTCTCATTTCTCGTTTGTGTCGCTCAGAGAGAGAATATGGGGCAAGGAGAATCTCTCAGGACGGTTATCAAAGCCCCCTCTCTGTAGCGTACAGTATGTTCTAGTTATGTATGGATTACATGTTAACAGAGTTCAAATGCACAAATCTCATGTCTTTAACACAGTGGCAACATGAGTACAAAATGAGAAATATGTGTAAAATATCACTGTAATGACTTCAGTAGTTTACTATATATATATATATGTTAGACAAGATATCCTGGAAGGAACACATCTCTAAATGCAATACAGTGCTCCCCATTCATTTTTTCATAATTAGTAATTTGAAACCAAATGTGCACAAATGTGTGGGCACTTTAGGAGGGACATGTACACTCGTGAGAGTCAAACCAAAAATCATTTTTGAAATACTGGTTTCCTCCACAAGACAAATCCATATATAAATCAAGAAGTGTCATCATTCCTGAAAGGAGTTTCTCTGCAAATTGAAATACATCATACATATGCAGATATGTTTTCACTTTGTGGATGGTCTGATTGGAAACACAGCATTATTTGTTTATTATTCAGTCAGGGTATAGAGCTTAGAAAGCTCCACTGCAGTTTTAATATATTTCCCTGCAATACATGAGTATACAAGGTCTGTATTAGCTGCCTTAGCTAAATTACGTACTGTAGGTTACAAGAACATATGAAGTGATACCCAAGCATATGGAAAACATGCATGCATTTCTCTGAATATTCTATTATGTAGTCAGCACAATGTGTTGCACATTGTATGAACAAACCATCTAGAAAATGATCCATATCTTTGTAACAATAAAAACATATTAGGATTGTATACAGTAACTGAATAGGGGTACTGTACTGAAAATCAACAGACATACATGTGTGTGTTTGCCAAAAAACTTCAAAATCACTTATTAATGACATTATCATTAGCATGAATGCATTGCAAAGTACAACAAAATAGGTTTGTCCTTGGAGCACTTCGGGCAAGCATGCAGTCAATGTAAAAGGAATTGCTTACTTGCATAAGGTTGTGAAAGTGCGATGGAAGATGAGGAAGATGAGGGATGCTGAAAGCTGCTATCTTCTTCTTCCCTTTGTAGTTGCCTCTTCCTGCATTTGATGACAGATCCCCCAGGAAAACAGATTAGGATGTAAAATGATCACACAGCCTTCTCTCTTTCTCTCTCCCGCTCTCTCCCGCGTGCTCTCTCTCTCTCTCTCTCTCTCTCTCTCTCTCTCTCTCTCTCTCTCTCTCCCTCTCTCTCTCTCCCACTGCCTCCCTCAGTAGGAGAGTGCAATTCACAGGCACGCACACTACAGTGGCTGCCTCCCCCCTCCCTATCTCACTTAGCTCTGGGGCGGTAAGGATGATGTTTACATGACTTATAAGCAGGTAGTTGAGTTCAAATCCCCAAGCAAAAAAAAAAAAAGGGGGAGGGGGGGCTGGGGGCTTCAACAAAGTGACACATCACTCAGTCGCAAACAGAGACGTCATGTTCTGGGTGATAATACTAAGGTACATGCTATAGCAGTGTTCCTGCCTGTAGGCATAGTAGTATAAATACACATGCACACACACACACACACGCGCACACACACACACACACACACACACACACACACGTACTATTGCAGTGATAACATTTTGCTTAGAAATAGCCTTTCTCATTTTGATTTGAACGGAATAAAAAGGGGTCTTCAAATGTGGTATGAGTGATAACAGATTTGTTTCAGTTTACATTTTCCTTTGGGATTTAAAACTGTGGGAGATAGAGTAAAAATTAACCTATATCTGGGATACAAACTATAGGCTACATGTGCCAAATGTGATGCCATATGGGCTCTCTCCACAGGGGATCCAATCCTGCCCCCTTATAGGACCATGGTGTTGAGGTTATAAACCCTTTAATCAGATTGTATCTAAAAAAACAACAACAAACA
>JAODUG010005417.1:0-10006 GCA_027564795.1 Aphredoderus sayanus
TTAGCGCCTTCTATCTGCCACAAAAGCTAGTGATTTGGGTCATTCTGACCCGGAGTACATTACAAGGGTTAAAGCAGCCACAAACAGAGCCAGACACTTCCCAGAACGCTTAACCAAGACAGTTACTAATCTGACCATGTAAAACCAACCAGCATTTTTTATTTTCTTAGAAGTGCATAACATAGATGGGCTCATAATCACTACTGTATTTCAACTAGCTATAGTCCAATATATGTTTTGTTTCTATGAAAAATATTTTATAAAATTCTGTAATCACAGATTTCCACCATACAGCATCTTATACTAACCTTTATAAGGTCACCTCTAAATTTTAAAATAGCTTACAGTAGGCCTAATCATGTAGGTGATTGTGGTGCCAATGAGAGGGCACATCATTTATCAACACAAACAATGATGTTATATGTCCCTTGGGGACTGGACCTAAATATGGGGTCAGGACTGTTGGACTATGTCTAGACGGCTTGCTTTTGTGACCACGGGGTCTCAGCCACATGCTAACCCTTTGAATAAGAGAGTGTGACCCATGTCTGGCCACCATGAGACACAGGGCAAGAAGGGAAGTAGACCAAAAAATGACAAGAAACAGATATACGACAGAAATTGTAGTGCTTAAAAGTTTATTGGGTGATGCTGAGTTCTAGAAGTGTACTTATGTCTGTATTTGTGAAACTAAGTTATATTACCATATGTTCTCTTACTGAAGGAACTGTAATGCTGAAATCAATTATACAACTTGATAATGAAAAACCATTAGCTTATGATAAATAGAATTTGTCATTTGACAAGGCAAGGCAAAATAAGGCAAGTTTATCTGTGCTGCACCCTTTATACACAGGGAAATTACACATTAGTTAAAGTGTTGTCAAAGTCAACCAAAAACCAGTGACAAGACCAACAAATAAACCTCCACCCCACCCCCATTAAAATAATCAAAATCCAACCCCCTTTTTTCTCTTTTCATTTTTCCTCCTTGTTCTCTTAGCTCCCTCTCATAGAGTTAAGAGTTGAGGGGGGTGCTCTGCTGCAGGGCACAGTATAATTGAAAGGCTGAAGAAGAATGCTGGCGTGTTTAAACCAACCAGCAGGCAGCGAGGGCATGATGGAAAAACAAAGCTGAAACCCCAGGAGTGGCGGATGCGTCACCACTAATGGCACAGGAGAGAACATTGCCTCCGTTTTGTTATCTATAGTCCTAGTGACAACCAGCAGGTGGAAGAGGTATTCAAATCTAAACTTGGTGTGGGTGTGGTGCTCATTTGTGGTGATTTAAAGGGGGCATATTTTATTTGGAAATTTTACATTACCCAGTGTGTCACACACAGAAAAATCAGGCCATATGGGAGACGTTTTAATGGACCACTAGCCTCTCATTGGTCCATTTGAAAACTGTATATTTGTTTAAAGATTGGGAATAGGCGATGTAGGGGCCAAACTAAAAATGTATGCTGAAGGTTATTGGTGGATAGTTTTGAAGTATAAAATAGCAGTGATTCTGCTTTGATTTTATGTCATAATTTCCCATGTAAAATCTGGGTAAATAGAAATGAACATCAATCTCATGTTTTTATGTCACTCAACATTACACATGCAATCAGACAGCAAAACTATTATAAACATTTTTTATTTTATGTACTCTTTATTATAATGCTCCCTGTAATACGAGCCATCTATGTTATTCAAAGGCATGTGAGCTGAATTCATAATGCAAATGTCCATGCTTCATACCCTGTTTAAAACAGTATTCCAACTTCTGCTGTGGCAGGAATGTGTGATACAAGGGCAGAAGGAATAAACAGATTTCAATTGCTAGAGCAGGTTATAATAAAGAAATTGAATATCCTTCTTTCCGCCCTTTTCCCCAACGTACAGTATCCGCACACAGCCCTGGGTAGTATATGGTAGGGGAGCCTAAGTGCAGAGATTGTGGAAAGTGTGAATAAGCTATTCTATTTAAGTAATATTGAAAGTATGTGAGGTTCCAAGAGACTCTTCTACTTCATGTCTCTGTCGAGTTTCTGTTTTCTTTATTATTTCTATGGATAAGAGTTGGCCACAGGCTATACCTCAGGAGTGAAATCTACAGCAGCGTTGAATTCCCTGGAAGCAAATTCACTGGGCATTGCTGTCCCTTATTGACCCACATAAGGAATCCCCACCCACCTGCAAGATGATAACTCATTTTACACAGCAATAAATATCGGTGTTACATATCAATAAAAACCATCAGAGAGAACTGTAGAAATAGCAAAGAGGAAGGAGGGGCAGATTGAAAGAAACGGTAAGGGGGAATGAGACAGGGCAGAGGTGGCAAAATGGAGAGTGCATGAGAAATAAGGAGCGATGAATGTGAGAGCCTGTCGGTCGGTTTCGGCCCTGTGCTCCAGTGACTCATGGGATAGCCTGAACACTGTGTAAAGATTGTACACTTCAAAATCAATCATTCTCTGGCAAAAATTAATAGACACGCAAATACACTTACATTCACATACAACATATACATGCATGGACATAAATACTGTACTGTACCATCATACGCACAACATTAATTATGTTACTTTCAATGTCATTCTCCTTGCAAATAGTTTTGGTACTGTATGTCATGATACCGGTTCTGGTTTTATTGAGGGAGAAGCGACAAATTCATATACAGTATCAGATGTTCAGATACTGTAACCAGATAAGGCCTATAGGTGTTTTTCCATACCAACATCAGCTGCCAAACACATGGGAGTACTACACAGATACTGCCAAGCATATTCATTTAGAAATTCATATGGCTACATTTATTTAAAGTTCTTTCAGCCCTCATGATTAACCATCAACCTTGGATAAATTTAGTCCACCATTATAATTCCAATCCACCAATGTCACCTGTGGTTTTCCTGGGCTGAATGTGAGCTCAAGTAAGATGCTGTTCTAAAATAACTCTTGTAATTTTTTGTATTGAGTCTTACAATACCTTTTTTTTTTACTATGCAACCTCTGTGCTTTCCAAATCTTGGGAGAAATAGCTAGTAAACAAAAGCAGAGCCTGATAGTTTTCAAGAAGACCTCATTTTTCTCACAGAAAAGTTTTCATACTTGGAGGCTCTCTGCTTAGTATCTTGTCGCCTGTTGGGATCATGGGGCCGATGGTACTTGTGAATCTTCTCCCAAACAAAATAAGATAACACACAGTCCTGCTATCTGTAGATAAAAGTGAAATACTGTGCCTTCCACTGGAAAAAAGCAGAGAGAGACAAAGGAAGGAGCCAAAAAGTTCTAAGACAAAATAGAGTTTTGTAGTCATATTCTTTACTTCACGTTTACAGGAGTCACCAAGGTCAGCTACTTTGGCCAAAAGCAAATATACATTTCTTTCTTGAAACAGTTTTTTATTTTGGTGCTTTTTTGTTGTTGTTGCATATATTTACTGCTTATGGTAGATCAAAGAGGTTATACCTCCTTGGGTATATCAATCCTAAGTAATTGCCCTGCAAAGCCATCTCAGCTCTTTGTGGTTCCCAAATGCTTTTGTTCAATTCAATTGTGCTGAAAGATGTAGACAGCTGCAAGATGATTCCAGGAAAACATATTCAATCAGTGATCCATGTCTATAAATGTTTGAATCGATCTCCATTGGATTTCAATAGACATTGATCTACCAATACTGTAATACAATTGAATTCTAAATACTTTTGATTAAAAATATTTAACCATCTCTGTTAGTATTTTACTCAAATATATTGTGAAATGGATGTTTGATCAAATTGATCAGCTCTTATATTCAAACCCAAATGAGAAATATAGTCCCCACTGAGACATAATAGATTCCTATAGGTAATTTGAGGGTCACTCTGGTAATAATATGCAACTACTACTATACAGTGTCTGTATATTTTTGAAAGCATAATATTCTCTGACCTTCATTTTCTTTCCCCCGCTGCTTTTTCCATGCATTTATGTTACAGAAATCACTTAAGGCATAGCTTAGTCAATGGAGGTGAGACAACAAAGATTGAAACATGCTTTTGTGGAAAAAAGTACTGTATACGTTATTTTCTTTTGTGTGAGCATGTGTGAAATCACTTGACACATTGAAATGTTCCGGATAGCTGCTAGCTGTGTGAGAGAACTAAACACAGCTTAATCCCATATTTTCCAGGCAATTTCTGTGTGAAATGGGCTTCTGGTTTGGCTTATAAGTGTTTAACAATAGTATGGATCAAATTCAACAGACAACTATAGCTATTCAATACATTCATTCTGAATGATCAGCTTCATGTGCTCTAACCTACTGGTTCAATACTCCCCCATGCACAATATGCACATTTGAAACAGGCCTGGAGTTTGGGAAAGGTCAAGCAAGTTCAACTGCAATAGTTATAGTATAGCCACATTTACATGATATGATATTGCAATAAAAAATAAAATTGCAACAGCAGCATGAATCTATATGAAGCCATGTTTGTATGGTCTAATAGAATATACATAAAGTACATAGAATATCCCGTTGAAAAATTATATACATGTTGAAGAATTTTAAATCAGCATTTTCGGCCACTAGTAAAAATACAGAACGATGGGATTTCCCACAAAAATAACTTGTCATAAGATAAAGTTGCACACCTTAGAATGTGTGCCAAGGTATATTTCAAGTGTTCATAGTGATGTTGCGTTTTCAGCTTCCTGTACATGTCACATGGTTTGCTCCGGGGCACCCTTTGTCTCATACAAAAGCCCTTGCAGTTTTGATACAAATACCCCTGGACAGTCTTGGAAATATGCACTGTCTCACCTGTCACTCTGTAACAGACATCACATTGACGTCTTGGTACAAATGAAAGGTGCAAAAAAAAAAGAAGAAAAAAAAAAAAACGTCTGGAGAAACACACTTTGGATTCCTGTCCGATTAAATGTACCAGGACTGTAGTGCACACGTGTGTGTATGTGTGTGTGTGTGTGTGTGTGTGTGTGTGTGTGTGTGTGCATGTGTACATGCATATACAGAGGCCACGGTTGTTTCCTGCTGTGATCAGGTACTCTACATGATATGATATGATGATACAGGCCCAATTAAGCACTGGGGCTGTGTAAAAGATGTGATGACAGGACAAACGGAACACTACACTGTGATCTGACATCTGAGAGGCAGACGGAGACAAAGAGACAAAAACGCCAGAGACAGACATGGAGGGAAAGAGAGAGAGGGTGGGTGGGGAGAATCAACGTCGGCGTGGAGACATAGAGAATTCATATTTTGGAAAAACGGAGGAAGATGGGGAGGCTGTTTAAAGAGGAAAGATTGTGAAAGGAAATATTTCCCATAAGGATAAGTAAGACAGGGTGTTCTTTGGATGTTATCATCATTATCACAAAAGAAATGCAGTCTATGGATTTCATATGATATTTAAATGAAAACCAGGTTAGATTTGTATGCATGTGCCTATGCATGGTAGCAGTACAGGATTACAACAACATACAATTCAAAATGAAATATATATGTCATATAGTATATTGGTATTGTCTACAAGCAGGGATTTCTTGGATTTGTTAGCGGTTGGATTGCTACAGTCATGTCACATGTCACTTTGATTTTGTTCGTCAGGCATGCCCTGTTTGATCTGCATGCTTGCCACTGTCAGCAGGCATCTTCCTTAGCTAGTAGCATCCCAGCAGGGCAAATACTTAAAAAAATGTCCTAGTGATTGTGAAAAAATACATAAATAAATATAATAACTCAGTCTTAATGAGAAAAATATACTTTATTTAGTTGAAATATATGCTGAAGGAGGTGTCTAAAGTGACAAAATATGCACATTTTTAATATCGTTATTTGCTGTTGTGTAGTTTGCCAGGCATTACTAAGACTATCAGATATATTGAGACTTCAGCTGCGATAAAATTTCATACATGATATAGGTAGTTCATCAGTCTGTAATCCACCAAGCTGACTGCTTGGCCAACTGGGGGATGTCAAATTATTGTTTTCTGCACAAAAAAACAGTTCAATGTATAGTGGAAATAAAACAGTGGCTTGCCGATATTGTGTTGTCATATGTAAAATATAGAATTTAATATTTTTGCATTATAACAGCCTCTGCTCTTTTTCCCAACAGCTAAAACACAGAAATACAGAAACAAACACTTCAGCAGCAGACATTTTGAATTTCTATAACATTGTATTATCTGTCCTGTCCTCACTGCGTCCTCTTTCTGCTAGCGGAAAGTGCTATAGTTGGCTATTTATGCTGACTGTCAGAGAAGAGCTGATCCACACTGCAACGTGCTGAATTGGAGAGTGTGCCCAAAAATGACCGCTTCACACCTCTTCCATTAATTTTCACACAGTGGTAACAGTAGAGTCCCCAACATGGAATAGGTGGAGCCCCTGCTGTGTTGGTCACCATCAGCTTGGTGGATTACAGCCTTTTAAGAATAACTTGAAGATATCTTGTAAAGGGTTCCTTCATGAGAAACTCCATGCAGGTGACCAGAGGAGAAGATTTGCCTAAAAAAGAAAAAATAACAGCTGTTAAGTTACGGTATTATCACAGTCAGTAATGATGAAATATTGAGTTTGTTAGGCTTAATATATCTATTAGGTGTTATTGCTTCTTAAGGTCATGTATGTGACACTGGTGATATAGATTTGACAGAAGAATTGTGAAAACACATCACCAGAAAACACCTTGATCATTGTGGTGGATGTGTGTAACAAGTGTTAGAAGTGTCCAATGGAATACTTGGAGGTAAAGAAAAAAAGCTAACTTTGAAACCATTCAAACAGAAGCAATACAGTCAAGGGTATTTACTGAAGTGAACATGATTTTAAATCGAAAACATTTTCTGACATTCAACACAAGTGTTTATTATTTATTATGTCATGAAAGTAGTAGTGAGAGCTGAGTTTCCACTGTACTGTATGGTGACAAAGGACCCAACAATAGCCATGGATGTGAGTCCACCTTGCACCACACTGCACTTTCCCCCTATTGTTCCCCATGCACTTCTCACATGTATTGTCTTACATGATATCCTTAGAACCCGATAAGACGACTGGTGAGTTTTTTTTGTGTGGCTGAAGACACAGGCCTGGGAGTGTCTCAGGGTTACAGCTACTTATTATTCTCTCACAGAGGATATTAGGAGTCTGTAGGGGCAGGAGAACGCCTTGTGTGATCCCCTTTTATGCCCACCTTCACCTGACTTAGGGTGGTTGGTTTATCCCCTCCTCCAACCCCATTTCCACCATACATGAAACTCCCTTCTTATGGTATTGCATTTCCCTGAAACTATAGAGGTCATTGAAATGAATGGGAGGTGCAGTGTTAAGGGGCCCCAATATGAATGTATAGTCTGTATGAAGCAGCTGGGGTTATTTTAGACCAATAGCGAAGATAGATTAGTCACAACTGCACTGCACTGCGTCATTGTTTGCCAAAGAAAGCAAAGATACCATATCACCTCAGAAATGCAACAAAATGTGTTTCCTAAAGTCCTGAACTGAACTTATCTAGAAAAAGTATAAAATTTTAGACATAATTTATGCTTCATGACACTGTGGCACCCTCAAACGGAAACTTACAAAACAAAAAAATCCACTTCGACATTGTTCTTAACTGCGTAAAATGTACAAACAAATAGTTTTGGTCAGGTCTCCTATATCCTTGACATTTTGCTGACAGTACACAACCGTTATGGTGTTGGTATAGGGTCCCGGGGCTTTCACAGGCTAACTTCAGCTCAACTCAAGAAGTATGAGAGTTCAAACAACTCAGGCAGGTACACCACCCATCCTGCTCACATCAGCTGAATGGTGCTCACTCCCTGCATGGCCTGCCTGTCTGCTTATGGCAGCTGCACTGAGTCAAAGATACATGTGCATCGCCTCGCATCTCCCCCACTGCTTTGCTGACTCGGCTGTTGTATGCCTATTACACGTACGTATGTATGGCTGCATTGTGTTACAATATATTTGTGGCTGCCTTAGGCTATTTGGTACACCCTTGATCAGAACTTTAATCAAAGTACATTCAGAGCTTATAGGTTCTGTCCCAAAACATACTTTATGTGTAAGGGACATGAGCATTTTTTTACGTGGCCTGACAGTACAGGTACGTAGAGCACATGCACAGCTGTCATGGTTGTAGTGCACGGCATCACAAAGTGAGTTGATTTATGCGTAAAAATTCTGGAAATTTTTGGGTGTGTTCTCCCCTCATCCACAAAAAAGGATTCCATGTCAAAGTGTCTCCTGGGAGGCTGACAAAGGCAGAAAGTAGAGCCTGCTTTTGCCCCAAGTCTGATAACAGGGTAGAGGAGTTGTACGCCTTGCACTCCTTCTACTAACAACTCCCTGCAGACTGCAGTGCTGTCCATAGGGAGACGCGTGAGCTTCTACTGAACTACAGAGAATAGTGGAGGATTGAGGTCAATCAGAACTGGCGGGGTATAGTTAGGGCATTCAGACAGAGGAGATACGTGTGCACAAACTTAGGTGCATGCAACTGCATGAATACACTGTGGGCTTGCACCATGTATCAGACTTTTATTCAAAATTGATGTACTGTATTTATATGTATATGCTTAACGCATATACTGTAAGACTCAAACACACAGATGCACACACACACAGACAGACACACACACATATGCACACACACGCGTGTGCATACACACACACACACACACACACAGAGTGCACACAAACACAGAAAGGAGCACAAAACCACACAACAGATATGACAGGCACATGCACATGGACACACACACATACACACACACACACACACACACACAAAATGTCTACATGCCCACCTTCTCTCTCTCTCTCCCTCTCTCTCTCTCTCTCTCTCTCTCTCTCTCTCTTTCTCTCTCTCTCTCTCAATCTAGCTCTCTCTCTCTGTCTGTCTCTGCCCATGCTGGAGAGCCTTGGGGAGACATATTCTTTTTCATCTGTCAGTATGGATGGAAACAGACATGTTCAAAACACACAACAATGGCCTTGCCAGAACAGAGGAGCCTCTATGTTTTGTATGCTTGAAGCAGTGCATTATCTCCTAAGTGTAGCAACCCTAGCATGGTAAATAATGGATAGTCCTCTTCCCCATGAAAAACCCTCCTTTTCACTTCAGGGACCAGTCATGGTTTACCTGTATAAATGCCCTTTCTGTGTCTTTGGAGAAATGGATCACACTAAAGGATGTGGGTCAGGTGATTTCATTAGCACAGCATTTCTCAGTGTGTCTCCTTCAATCAGCCGTTTGACAGAAGCAATGTCACTCAGAATGTCTTACGGACATTCAGGAATAAAAATGCACCATGAAAAAGAAGGGAAAGCAGAAGGCTACTGATCCATAACGGAGGCTTCTTGAAATATGGTGCACATAAGGAAGGCAGCAACTGTAATGCTTGGTAGGACGGTAATGTGCTCACCTCTGAGATCAACTGTGTCTCCTCTGTGTGTCGATGGATAGATGCTCTGGTCATTCTGCAGTGTTATTCCACCCCTCTAACCTAGCAAAACAAGATGGAAAATATCTTTACTGTTCACAGCGAACAATTGATTAAAAGGTATAGTACACTTAAGTGATACAAGAAGATTACAGGAACACACACACACACACACACACACACACTCATTGTACATACAAACACATAATTTTCATCTCTCTGGTTGGTGTCTATACAAGAGCATGTACAGTCACAACACCAGACGGATAGCTATGGTGGGCCACTACCTAACTGATATTGCCACTCCTCCTGTTTTCATGTACAGAGGTTACATTGAAAGAGTTTCAGCTACTGTGAATTATTTACTTGATTCACCATTCAGCCCTTCAACCCCTCAGCAAATGCATTGGCAATCAGGGTTAAAAAAATGGCCCTGCTGGATCTTGGTTTGCTTGTGTGTGTGTGGGGGGGGGATTAGACCAAATATAAAACAGTACAACCTATGGCACAGAGCATGCCCTCTCTTTTACACACACACACACACACACAC
>JAODUG010005420.1:0-10006 GCA_027564795.1 Aphredoderus sayanus
CTCTCCCCCGTCTCCCCCCCCCCCCCCCGATCTATTTTTATCATACTCTCACTTTTCATTTTCTCATATGATGTCCCCTAAGGGCCCTGGCTCCTTTGCCTGAAAACATGCTGAGAGAGTGGGAGACAACAGAGGAGAGATCCTATAGTTGGTATTTCTTATAAATTCTTTTCATACTGTAGTCATGAGTGCCACATCACCACCTCTACAAGGTTAATGGAGTGCTATAAGGTTAATAACGTGAAGGAGAACTTTTGCAAAAGGTTTGAATGGCATATATATATATATACCATGGAGTTAAAATGTTATTATATGCTTATACATACAATAGCACATTCTATATACAGTACACTGTTGGTTGAGAGGACATTTAGATGTGAAGACTGGTCCAACAAAGACTTATTTATCATAATATCAAAGGTTAAGACAACTGCATATACATTATATAAAAAAAACAATATCTTTTTTGCTTTCAGACATCATGCTAGTTGCCACAGTAACCAAATATAAAAAGGTAGTGTGAAATGTATTTAGAGAGGGGTGGGAATGTAAAATAAGATTAAAAAACTATTATGTGTGTTTCACGAGACAAGGCAGTAGTGAACCAGTGACGAGATAGCTAGACTTCCCTCCTCCAAGAGTTCAAAACATCCTCACATTAAAGTAGAAGAAGAGAAGAGCCCTGTTGACTTGAAAGGGGTTTGGGGGGCTACAGCATGAAAAAAATAAAAAAGACAAAGCAGGAGCAATTAAGACAGATCCTTGGTTTCAAAGGCAGGGATTTGCCAAAAACATGTTACCTTTTCATTCACTGTGTCAAAGCCTTTTATGCAGGATTTATACAGAGTGGAATGAAGAAGGGTGAACACGTACACAAACACACAAACATTTGCACCTGACACACACACACACACACACGCACACACACACACACGCACACACACACACACACAAGTGCTTTCTGATTAAAAATATACATTTACCCATGAGATACACCATTAAATGCTTTTTTTATTTGAAGTATTTTACTCTCTCTGTATCTTTTCTGAAAGACAAAGAAATTCATTTTTCCCCAGAGATTTTAGGCAATTATACAGGCTCTTCAACATTGTTTTAAAGCACAAAAGTGACTATAGGAAAGACCATCTCAATCATAAAATCAAAATAAAAACCAGACGATAATTCCATTGCTGTGCTTTGGGTCCATTATGAAATGGCCTCTAACAAGATAATACTGTTTTTACTTCTGCCAGTGCTGAGCTTACTTAAAATATATGGTTTCTGTAAATTACAGATTTACTAGGAAAAGCACTCATAAATGGTAAAAATGAAAAAACAAGGTATGTTGATTTATGTCACAACCGCACAAATAGAGAATAACATAACAGTAGGTATTTCTTCTAAACAGCGAAAACATTGCATATGAAAGTAATAAAATATACAAGAATATTCACCAGTTCAAAGCCTATTAGTTTCTAGTGTCATGTCTCAGTATTAAGATTTATTTTAGTTTTATTTCTCAAATTTATTCACAAATATTTAAAAACATCAAAAGTAGGTAATTTACAAACGCAACTACATAATTATAGCAGTATCATAAAATCATCATAAAATATGTGCAAATATGTGCAAAACAGATATTATATTAAACCTGGCATCCTTTAGATATACAAACTGTAAGGTTTTCTATTTAAGAAATTATTTCATATTTTCGTGACTGGTTTATTCAAAGTCGGCATGTAGTAGGAAGGCCACAAAAGAAGCTGCATTGTTCAAGGTGGAGATGCAAAATAATATGCACATGTTCTCCCGATCTCCCATTAAAATAAACGATATTTAAATATTACTTTTTTCCATTTATTACAATTTCCTGGAAGCCCACTTCCAGAAACATAGCTGAAAAAGTCATAGTAGGTTGCTTATTATGTCATTTCACCAAGCTGTGAGCTAACAAAATGCTAACCTTCATTGTTGGAGATTGCCTGATCTAATACTGGACCTTGGACCTTGGACATTGGCCTGCTCCACATCAGTGACATTATGCAGTATGGCCACTACAGCCTCACTGTCCAGGATTGTGCATATAAGCTATGGTGATGTACAGTGCAATCAATGGCATGTGAAAACGTGACGCCCAACTTTTCGATTTATCCGGTGCGAATTAACAAGATTCTACTTAACTTTGGCCTGTACCTTAACTGCACCAATAACATTGTGTTTTGGCACTGTACCTTAACTGCACCAATAGCATTGTGTTTTGGCACTGTCCACTACCTCTACTGGCCTCAATCTCAACTCAACCATTGCAACCCTCTGTGTGTGTTTGTGTGCATATGCACAAAGGCACATACTGTATAGCGATACACATACATTATGGGTACAACATGTGCACTTAGGATTCTACATGTGCAGAAAATGATTTATTTATGCATTCTATGTGGAATTAATTAAACATGTTATAAAAGATAATGTATTGTATGACACTTACTCTCACTGCTATACACTAATATTATATTATATATGTAGTTAAGGTCTTCCATCCAGAAATGTTTTCCTCTGCCCTTACAGAACAACATAGGTGATCACCATGTCTTTTGGCATGGTTACATCCTGTATGGTTAAACAAAGTCAACAAAACAATGTGTAAATGGTACGCGCATGGCAGATACCGCCGATGCACACGCCTGTCTATCACCGGGGGTTGGAAGCAGTGTACAGTATGTAATGATTAATGCAACATGGCATCTTAAATAAGTGATCGTGAGTGGGTGTGTGGGAATGGGAGGTAGGCTACACTGCATGGAGGGAATGAGGAGGCTGAGCTGTAGAGTCAGTGAGACGTCTACGTGTTTGTTAAAACTCAGCTCATCTATATTTTTTAATGATTGACCTTGGGTTTACTGTACAATCTGTTGTGCTCCAGGAATGTTTAGGCAAGAGGGAATCGGGGGAAGGAAGGCCAAGCGGGTAGCACACCCATTTGACTATACAGTATCTTAAATCACTCCTATTCTGCTGTTGGTGTTGGACCAGACACTGGTTGCTACTGTACTGTACCAATTGGGATCAGGGAAGGTAGCAATAAATAAAAGACAGTTTCCCTTACATAATAGTTGTGTACTGTCCAATTGGCCCCCTATGGACTTGTTGGTCTGGTACAGACCACCAAATCACCAGGTTACTTCATTCTGGCGTATGTATGTGTAGTTTGTGTGCGCGCGTGCGTGTGTGCGTCCAAGCGTATATATGGGAAAGATAGGTTAATGGCCATCTCTGTCCTTCTGACATGAATAATTCATCCAATGGGAGGCTTTTATGTGTCTCTACAGGCCTTCTATGATTCGTTGATCAGTCTGGTACATCCTTGTGTTTTACCCGGTCTCTTACATAGATAGAAAGCGTAGATCGAGAATGATAATGGGCACAACCCTTTGTGTGTGTGTGTGTGTGTGTTAGAGACCACTAGCCTGCACTATAGTAGCTTCAATTAATTTGTTTCAGTTGATTAATGTTGGTTTTGTGTTTCTTATTCTCATTTACTTTCTTTCAGGTCTGTGCCTTTGCATGTGTGTGTGTGTGTGTGTGTGTGTGTGTGTCCATCTCCTTTAGCTTGACACCACTGCCACTGGGACGTTCTGAAACAACACAAAGCCTGAAGGAAAACACAAACAAAATCAACAAAACAACAACAACAAACACTACATGAAATACAGTTGTAAAATACTGTATATCAGACATAAAAGGTACATTTCCTGATTGTGCACCCTATAAACTCTACTGCCGAAAGTTGTTTGGAAATAAGTGTGTGAGTGTGGGAGGGGCACTCCTCGAATTTTGAACTATAAATAGCAACTCTGATTGGTTGAAACCAGCTAGAGCTCTTCCCACACAGTCACAGTTGTGTCTTCAATCAAACGGAGGTGATTATTGGGAGTTCTGGGGGTGCTAGAACTCCCAATAAATATTCAAGCAGTATGCCTCTAATAAATAAAAAGAACATACTAATAATAATAATAATAATAAAGGCCTCAGACCTTGGTTGCTGGTCAGTAAAGGAGTTATTTATTAGATTTTTAGTATATAGGAAGAGTAGGGTTACTTGACATTCGAAGGTTACTTGACATACTGTATATTATACTAGCACTGCATGGCTAGGGAAGATAGAAGGGTAGGGAAGCAGAGATTTATGAAATGACAAATGTTAACTGTTATTTTAGAGGTTATTTTCTACAGGGTTACTTCATCGAGAGGCACCCACAACATGTAAAGTCAGTTGTGTGTGCGGTTTGACATGACGAAAAGTGGAATTGATTCTACACATTTCTCAAAACAATGTGCATTCTCCTACCTGCCTACTTCACTTCATCAATGTTGTACACTCTAAAACCACACTTGTGACAAGTGTGTACGTAACAATTACGGAAGGGGGGGTGCTGGAGTAGATAGGAAACATCATGATATCAACCTTGACACAGCCGTGGGGTTTTTACATGTAAAATGCAGATAGTGCCAATCAAAACCAATAGCATCAGCTGTGCTAGAGGCTTGGCTAGAGAGAGCCATATCACATGTCATACTGGCAAGTAGGTTCAGCCAGCCAGCGCCAATAGGTATCTCCACTGGATACAGCTGTGGCATCAGCATTTGAGTGGCAAGGCCAGCCATTAAAAACAGATGATCAGAAATGAGAAAGGATGTGTGTGTGTGTGTGTGTGTGTGTGTGTGTGTGTGTGTGTGTGTAATTGTTCATGAACATGTGCATGATCTTGTGTGTGCACACATGTGTGTGTGTGCGTGAGCGTGTTGTTCATCTAGCACCATGGACAGCACCTGTTGAAATCTTTGCCAACACTAGATGGCAGTATGACTCAAACGTTGCATGCACTTCCATTCTCCACACCTTCTATAATTTTCTCCTTTTCCCTCTTTTGTCCTGTCCTCCTCTCCCCTGTCCTCTCTCCTTGGACTGGTCTGCTAACCTAACGTCTCTAACGCAAGGTCTCTAAATAGGGGTTTTATGGAGAGCGGTCTGAAACAGGTGGTCTGAGGAGAGACAGACAGGAGTGATCACTGACCCCACACTGCATCCAGCCAGACCAGAGCAGTAGATCCCAACATGGTGTTCGGGAACCACCTGACCACTGAACAGGTGTGTGTGTGGGAAGAGATGATGTCATGATACCAAGATTAATATATTTATTAGCGTTCATTATTATTTTATTACTATTATAGTTCATAAATTATGAAAGGTTATATATTATATATACTACATATATTTTTCTATATTTTTTATGTTATTATTCTCTTGGCCTACATTTGGGACATTGAGTCAAAACGTTTGATGCCCACTGGAGGCAAAGGAGCCTCACAGCCTTACTATAGCTATAATGGATCCAGTTAGGAGCATGCTGTCTGCAGGTGTTGGCATGGTTACATCAGGCAGGCTTGTCTGTGTGAGGCTGGGGTCTACAAGTGGAGGTGGCTGTGGTGGTTCTGGTCTGCTACAACACAGAGCAATTGCAAAGGGGACAGGGATTAAGTTTGACCCCTTATTAAAGTCCAGTCAATGTTATGAGGTCAACACAGACTTCCTTACACACATGCGCCTACACACACACACACACACGCACACCTACACACACACGCACACACACACACACACACACACACACACACGCATCACCTCTGAACGTCTGCATCTTCCTAGACGATAGAAATGTAGATACTAAATTACCGATGTGACTATTGATGAAAATACACACACAACGTGACACATCGATGCTGTGATCGTCGCTGTGACAACTGCAGGTGGTAACAAAGGCGTATGTATGGCTTTACCCAGAGTGCATTGCCTTCTGTGGAGGATCGATGACTGCTTTTGTGCGCGGGCATGTATCTCCGGGCTGCTATTGAGTTCCTCACGCTGGTGCCAAGGCCATTGTCTCTCTAACTGCCTGGACTCTCTACAGGTTAATGGAACCAGCGCTGAGAGAATAAAAGCCATGGACATTTACTTGACCCCTCTTTACACTGTATGAGAGCACAGCTCGCAGACATATTTACCTGTGACTTCGTTTGGATCCCCTACTGGATTTATTAATGTGAGCACATAGTCTGAAAGGTTTAAACATAAACTGTGTGACGTCCCTGGCTTTTGTTTAATTTGTGCTTTCGTTTTAATCACCGGAAGTTCTCGGCCTTTTGTGTCATGGTGAGTTAGATCACAGTGCAATTGTCGATTGATTAACTGTCTGCAGCTACTGCACACCTGAGTATCCTGGAAGGGGAGCCCTCCTTTCCTAACCGAAAAGGTTGCACTAATGAGAGTTCTGGGAGGGGTGGTTTGTGTGTGTGTGTGTGTGTGTGCAGAGGAAGGGGAGGGGGGATATTAGGGGCTGGATTTATTTTGTTCGTTAAGGGCTGCATAGCCCTGCTAGACTGGACGTTGATTAAGGGTTACATAAATAAACCTCAGTGGACTGAGAGTGCAGTAGATCCCTATAGGTTACACTCCTAGCCCTCGTGATGTACTCAAAAATCTCATATTTGGCCACCTGGTGGTGCCATCTGATTGTGTATGATTTGTGTGTTTTTCAATTGTCATTGCTGTGTGTATTTCTTTCTTTATTAATTATTTCTTTATGTATTTATGTTGTTTTCGTGCCTTTTAACCCTCCTGTTGTCCTCGGGGTTCAAACTCTCACCTTGTTGTGCCAGCAGTGCACATCATTCGTGTGTGTAAGCTGTAGAATTAGGTTTAGCGCCTTCTGTCTGCCACATAGAGCTGGTGATTTGGGTCATTCAAACCCAGAGGACATCACAAGGGTTAAAGTACATATGTAAAAGCATGGTTACATGGTGTATATTTTGGCATGGTGCTATTCCAGTCAACCTACTTGCTGGGAGAAAGAAACTCCACTAATTAACTGACACGGCCACATCATCCTTTAAAGGTCCCCTTTTTGTAACCTTCAGGTTTTCCAGTTGCATTGTTAGAATAGACGTGGAAAGGTGGGACTATTTTTGAAAATGTTCTTACATGTCATTAATGGTGCTGAACTTGACTTGACTCGCCTCGCCTTTTTTGCTTTTCCATTGGGATAAAGGTTGGGATAGTACCTGGTACCAGGAAATTCTTTTCGTCCCTTCTCTGTTGAGATTCCAAGCAAGCTGAGGCGATACCAAAATGTACAGCAATGTGCAAACAATGCAGACTGCTGATTGGATGTACTGTCATTGCGCGACACAGACATACTGCAAGATACTAAAGCAGCCGCAACTTTTTATTGACCTCTTATTCAATTGCAACACACAACACCACCCTGTGATCAATTGCAACACACAACACCACCCTGTGATCAATTGCAACACACAACACCACCCTGTGATCAATTGAGGCGGTGCAGACACTGTTTTCGGTTGTCGACGACATGACCAATGTTATCTATTGAGAGCTGGACAGGGCAATTTGCCTCGTGTGAATGTGAAGGTCGACTAAGAAGTCTCTGAACTGTTGGCTGGACACAGCTACCAAAGGACGTTCTAACAGTGTAGGGCAGGGGTGTCAAACTTAATTGCACAGGGGGCCAAAACTCAAATCACACTTTAGGTCGGGGGCCGAACAGGATCCTCCTCCCACCTGTTTTGAAAGGCTCTGTTTTCAGAATAAACTTTTCTCTTGGCCATTGTTAACGGCTAGCTTAAATTGAAATTAGAGTTTTATACAGATACTTGATCTATCTGACGCAATGGACGTGGCAATGAGTTAATGAACAGGTATTGCATTATGGGATTTGTAGTTTGTGTGTTAATGGCGCTTCATATTACCGGGCCATTATAAAAAGATATATAAAATGATCTCGCGGGCCAGATGTAATTGTATGCCAGGCCGGATTTGGCCCACAGGCCTTGAGTCTGACACATATTGTGTAGGGAAATGTTTTGATTGATTTGATTGATCACTCACAGAAGTGGTTCGTACACCGTCGTCACTATGGCGACCAGCTACAACTGAGTGGACACTATCTGCAATGGAAAACAAAGTAGGCTGAAGAGAGTTGAGTCGAGTCAAGCTGATACCATGCAGTGGAAAACCTCCCAAAGTGAGTATAGTGGAGTTGATACCATGCAGTGGAAAAGTGCCATAAACTATTCTCTGGGAGCATGTTGAAAAGTCAGATTTTACCCAGAGGTGTGACATCATTTCTGGAAAGTAAATTGTCATCCTGCCACTCCCAGTTTGACAGCCAATCAGGTTAGGGAGCCCGTGTTGTTATGAAACGTTTTGAGCTGACTACCACCGTGCAAGTGAGAGACGGTGCTTGAATCGTGGAATATGAGAATGAAACTGCTGGACTGATACTCCCCAGCCTTCCAAAATGCCATAGCACTCTCCGAGATGACTATGGAGACTTTTCTGAGATTTCCCACAATGTGCATTATTTTTTGACAGGTTTTTGGCAAGTGTGAAAACCTGTGAAAAAAAAAAAAATAAAGATTTAGCTTGAACTTATTGTATATAGTGTGTTTTCATGGTAGCATGGTCATTCACTGAATCAATGCGTCAGTGCATAAACTAAACAAAAGCAATATATTCTATATATATATATATCAGATTACAAACTTGTTTGGTTATAATGTGTAATTGATCAGAACAAATGAATCCTAGAATCTATCTGCCCCCCCCTAAGCCTTTCCTCCCTGCCTGATGGAGTCAAGAAAACACCCAATTGGGTGGGCTCCCACCCAATCTGGCTACACTGCTCCCAGTCCCTGCACGACAAGTGTGGCCTGTTGCAATAGCAGTGGCTTTGCCAGTCCTTTCTAATTATTTCTCGCTCTCTTGCCCTCCTTCTAGCCCTGTGACTTACACAGACAGCGGTGGATTGTCCCTTTGCGAGCTGTTTCCGGGCGGCAGTGGCACTGCGGTCAGGTGATCAGAGAGTGGCTGGTTTGAACCCCGCTGCCTCCTGGCTTAAGTGTCCAGGTGTCCCGGAGCAAAGACACCTAACCCCTAATACTGCTCCCGGTGGCTGGAGTGCGCCCTGCATGGCTGACACCAGGAGGAAAAGTCTGTCCAAAAGTGAGGAAAGTCTGTCCAAACATGCCCCTCTGACACCTTAGTGCTCACACTACCTACCTACTCCAGCGGTGATCTCTACCCCTCCTTATTGTGTTTAAAAAACGCTTGGAGACGTAAACAGAAGAGCTTATAATAAATTAGTGATTCATGCTGTCTGACTGGCATAAGGTGGATTCTTGGTGGTGGCAATGTTTCACAGAATCCCCTTACCTGGCTCAGACAGATGCGAGTGTGTGTGTGTGTGTGTGTGTGTGTGTGTGTGTGTGTGTCTGGGCACATCTGCCCTTGGCATTGTGCTTCAATTCAGCGTGGCTGCGGGCGGGAGACTGCGTCTGTTGTATGCATGATTTATTTAACAGATACGGGACTCTGCTGCCCTCTCCGGCTGTTACAGACAAATTGAAACCAATAAAGAAATGCTGAAGCCATTTCTGTGATATTGCCACGGTTAAGAAGAGAGTCAATAAAAGTGATGAGTTTTTGCAGGACAGGAGCACCTTGTAAATGCTCCGCATCTCCTACACACGCATCCATTTTTATCGCACTGCTTTCATGCCTGATTAATCGTGTGTTTGCCTCAAGGGTACAGAGAACTGCCACAGCCCATGGGCCGGAGCAATGCATGCTGGGACAGAGGGGGTGTGTCAACAGGAAATTAAAGAGCATTTTGTACTGTATACTGAGGGACAGGGCCAAAGAGGAAACACTGTCTGATTGGATCAGACTGCAAAACATTCAATGTTGCTGATGACTAAATATGTGCTTGTACAAGCTGTCTGGGTGTGACCGGCACGACATGGATGGAGGATTCAAATGCATGGAGGCCCAGATACTGGAGTGAAATATCCCTCATAAACCTAATTCTACAGCTTACACAGACATATGATGTGCACTGCTGGCACAACAAGGTGTGTGTTTGAAACC
>JAODUG010005421.1:0-10004 GCA_027564795.1 Aphredoderus sayanus
AGTAATTGGCCTCTTCTTATACAGTAATGCAGAAACATATTTACTGTACTGTATATCTACATGGTCACTGACCGGAGTGTCAAAATCTCCTGATGAACATGTCTGGTGTGATGGTGGAGCCTGACTGGGCTTGATGCAGGGCCTAATTACTGTCTCCACTCTGCCCTGGGGAGAGAAACCACCCTCGCACTTATCACTGGGAACCTTGCGGTACCTAAACACAGGTGCACAGATGCGTGTGACTGGCTATGCATGCGATTGTGGGCGGTAAATGTTTCACATGTGGTATACTGTTATTTGTGTGTGTCTGCTCATTACCCCGATGTGAGAATTTCCTCCTCCTCTCCGCTAATACAGACTTCCGGGGTTTCATCCCCAAAATTGGGTTGTTTCAGACACTCTGAGCTGTTCCCATGACGATAGTAACCATAGTCACTATTACGGAGGATAGTAAGATGTAAGTATCAGGGGAATATCTTGATTCTATCTTTCAGAAGAACAATATTTTTGGTAGAGGCAGTTTTAGTAGATGTCAATAAAAGTAGCAGGTGATTGGATCCATTGCTCCATTAAGCAGAATATTGTACATGTTCAAATCATTTAGTTTCAACCTGCTGAATGAAAAGGTATCATTGAGAGCTGGTGTCCTTCAACAACCCAGTCCCACTCATAGACGCTTTTGTCTCCTTTAAAGGACTGCTCATTCTGAATATTTAATGAACGTCAAAGGGACTTCCTACTGTCATCATCAACTGGACTATTCAGATATATGCTGATTGGCCTTGTTGTTTTCTAACCAGGGAGAACCTTCTTGTAGAGTGTAAAGTGTGGTTTCATAAGCCTGAAATCACTGTTTAGGCATTTTCCAGTGGGATTTTAAGATGATACTAAAGTATAGCTAGTTTCACAATGATGTACTGTATGTAATATAATATACTGTAGTACTGTACAATAGGTTTACCATAAGTAATCTTCTCTAGTGCAGCGACAGAGACTTTGCTTTTTTATCACTACATAGTCCCGTCCATTCCTGCAGAAGGACAGCTTCTTCAACCGTCTATATGTCTCCTTATAACCCAGGACACAGCCGTCTGTCTCTTGCTTCCCATCCCCAGTCGAATGAGACAACCACTCTTCATAGTCCTGGTCATCACCTGGTCAAACGTAGACCAATAGGAACATGTATTACAAGATATATTCGTAATAAGGAAAGTACTCTAATACAAGTGGATGATTAAGGTCATCTGGGTGAATGAGTGAATGTTCTCTCTATTTAGATTGCTTATGGATTGTCTATGTATTATTGAACATTGTATTGATTATTAAAGTAGCCGGTTTCAATACATGTTAATCCAAATACGCGAACATAATGTCTGCTATGTTTACAATACATTTAATAATCAACACCACTGTCAGCTGAAGTTAGCATCTTAACTGACACTCTCTGGTGAGGAGGCTCCCAAAGTCTATGGTGACAGCCACCCACATGGGCTGGCCATCCTCCTCGGGACGGAAACCCCACACGCTGATGTTCAAGGCCTTAGTGCCCGGCTCAGATGCTAAGCCAGCGAAGAAGAACGGATGGTCGGTAAAGTTATACGCCTTCCAGCATTGACCCTCATCAGTGGAGAACCTAGAGACAAGTTCAAAGTTCACCAACACTGTAAGGCAATTAAAACAACCAAACAAATCCAATTATTACATCCTAATAAGGGTAACCTCTGCTTCTTATTGTGTAATACAATCGCATGAATGAAATGTGCATTTATCCTAACAATGTGTGTCCTACTTGATATTCTTGACCTGTCCATTTTGGTGGGCCTCTACAGCTACGATGAGACCCCCGGAGTCCAATATGCGGTAGTGGTGTGGACCCTGCAGGGTTCCTCTCCAGTTGTAACCCCCATCGGACGAAACAAACACATCTGGCTGCTGTCCGAATGTGGGCAAAAAGTCACCCACACTACCTGAGAAGAGCAGATTCAATGTAAAAAAACAAATAATAAGAATATTAATAATAAGAATAATAATACATTACATTTGAGGATGCCTTTCAAGACACTCAAGGACATCTTACATTGTAAATACACAAATACAGAGACACATATGATATTAAACATTTTTGCTAATACCGGTGCATACATTTAAGAAATTAAGATACAAATAAATAAAAAGTGTGAAAAATAAAGGAGTAAAGGAGCCTATATTGTTTGAAATTAAAGGCAAATTCCTGCCATTCCGTTACCATGGGCGATGATCAGACCAATGGCGGTGGGCTCCGAGAGGGGAAGCATTGGCATAATACCGGTATAGCGACTGTGTTCTCCATGGATGTGCAGGTTACACTAGACAAAACACATACACACAAACAGTATGCAAACATGCCAGTAAATAACAGTTACGTGTGATATGGGTGGTTGTGTTTGTGTGTGTGTGTGTCTGTGTGTGTGTGTGTGTGTGTGTGTGTGTGTGTGTGTGTGTGTATCCATGTGAATACCAATTATCCGCACATTTTGGACATTTCCTTCACATTCCACATTTTCGGGCTTGTTCAGAGGTTTCCACTCCTGTCCTCGGTTAAAGGAGATGACGCTCCTAATATAGCCATCTGCCAGAGAAAATGAATAGTACAGGTTATCAGAAGAATAATATATGAATGGAGGGGTGGATGGATAGATGGATGGATGGATGAATGGATGGATTACTGTACCCTTATCTAGTTTGTTAGTGAGGTATACGCCTCTCAAAGAAGTTATATTGGTGAAGTCGCTTTTCTTCTGCCCACCAAACAGGTGGCGCTCTAGTGATTTAGAGTACAGGATCCCGCGGTCGTCTGACGTGTACATCGTCCCGAAGTTGGTATCTGGTACAGGACAAAGGAATATAAAAACCCAATTAAAGCCAATACAACCATAGGCAATGATGAGCATTCAATAAAACAGGCCATGTCCAGACACCCTTTAATATGTTCCGCATGTCGGATACTAAAAGTACACAACTCGCATGCTACAGCCACAATCCCAGTGTCAGTAACTGTATATCAGTCAATCAAGCATGAGCCAAGTCATACACACTTGCACATTTCATACTGTAGACAAAAAAGCAGTATTTGGGAACAGATGATGCAGCACTGGCGCCACCATCAATCATACATAAAGTGTGTGAAGCACCTCAACATATGGGGGAATAGCTTAGCTAAGGTGACGATGGAAACGATAAGTGAGTGGGTTGTGTCTCTGTGTTTGCTTGCGTGTTACATACACCCTGATCTGGTGATAGTACTGTACCTGTCAGCTTTTGGCACGTAACCTAAATCTCCCTTCCTTCAGCCAACAGAAGATAACGCCCCACTACCCCATATCTCCCCTATTTATCTACTCAACGCCACCATGGCCGCCAAAAGAAAGGAGGAAAGAGGCAATGCTCAAGAGTGGAACAGACCTTAACACAAGCAGAGAAATGACGAGACGTGATTCGTCAGCAACACTAGGAACTAGCGAAACCAGTCTGCCCACTGCAGTTGAGCTTTTCCATTGCAACGAAAGAAGTTGCCAGATCTATTGGGGGTATGGGGGGTGGGTGTAGTGTCTAACACATATTCACACACACACACATTGATAGTGATACGATGCGGGCAGCATGCTTTTGTAAAGCACACATTAATATGTCTCAGGTGTGTGACACATTACTGTCTAAATGCACGTCTCTTTTTTTGTGAAACAGGGACAACAAGTAACGGGATTGCATACTGTGTGTGTGTGTGTGTGTGTGTGTGTGTGTGTGTGTGTGCGTGTGCATTCATGGCGCTCTATATCCTATCCTACTATATGCAAGTGTGTTACCTCCTGGATTGTCCACGTGCATGAAGATCATATCCTCGTCTCCGTCCAAAACATTGTAGAACTGGGACAGAGACAGAGACAGTAGGAACAGAGACACATGCGGGTGAGAACATGTGGTATGTCAGACCTTGAGATAGTGGTGCGTGGTTGTGCTGTCAGCATGACCAGATTCACCGTTCGATTGGCCTTGAACGAGAAAATGTGAACCAAATCGCTGCTCTTTCACTATTAAACAGCCATTTCAAGTACTTCACCGTTTAAACCACACACACATGCGCGCGCACGCACACACACACACGCAGTTACTCAGGAATTCCCTAAAATTTTAAGTTCCTCAATAGAGACTCAATGTGAAAGCCACATAAGGCAAAGGGGATGTATTAACATTCTAAACCTGGACAGTTGCTTTTGACTGTACATGGTTAAAAATATAATCAAAACTGCAAGTTGTGAAACTGTAAACTACAAGTACAGTAAGGTAAGCGAGAGGATTCTTAGCGTGTTTAACAAACTATTTTATTTGTCCCGTGAGATTAGTGGTTATTATTTAATTTAGTTATTGACGGCAGTGCGCTTAATTTGTATTATGGCATGCCACAAACATCATATTGAATCTAATTTGAGTTAAAATGTTACGTATTGCAGCTGATAACAAAGAACAAAGGGCAGTTGGGTTTATTGGTCAAACGTTTTTTTGCCTCTTACCTGTTCAGTAGATGCAGAGGGAAGCTGAGCTCGATTAAAGGTTTTACCCTGGTCCGATGAAACATAAAAGACACGAGGAGACCTCTGTGGGAACAAATAACAACCATAACATGTGTACTGTGCTTAGACATTAAAGGGCTATCCTACCGTATGCTATTATCTAACAGTTCTTTTTGTGTATGTATAGGGAATCACCATGTCCTCCATGACCGAGGTGAACAGAAAGCCTCCTATGTAGCCAAAGCTGAAGATGTCTTGAGCGATTGTGGTTATCGTCTTCCCCAGATCTTCTGTTTTCTTCAGGAGTAACTCTCCTCTCATGTCTGCCTCGACTGCGAGGACAAATAAAACTGGCTCAGAGAAAACATTACAGTTCTTGGTTGCGGTTGTCTAAATGTGTTTTGAACAGTGTTCAACTTGAAAACTCTACAATGTGCTAATGTGAGTTAAAGAATAAGCCTGAGCAGATGGTCAGAATAGCAGCCTACCCACAATTATTTAAAATCTTATGCAGTAGTATGGCTGTTAGATTATAGCCTCGTCAGACCATCCTGATCTTGTGAGATTCAATCTGACTTTGCCGCGAGAATCAGTCTAGAGATGCAAGAAATCCTTTTAATTCTGTCTCATGTATCTAACGTGTGACCAATCAGCGATGATAGCAAAAGCGACTCAAAAAGAACAATGGCGGTTCCTACAGATAGACAGATGGTTCATCCAATCACATTCCAAGTATATTTTGAAAGCGTCTGCCAAGTTTAAATGTTCGGCTCCCCAGATAGTTGTGTGCATAGAACTATATTTTGTGCATGTAGCAACCATCTGGTATGTTAGGTTAGTTAGATTATGGGGAAAATCATAATCACTATTATTTTGGTCAACGGTGAAAACACCATCAACATGAAATTTCCCTTAAATACTTTTCTCATTTATCTTTCACTTTCACCCCGGGAGGTGCGAAAGTGTGTGTGTGTTTGTCATTCAGAACACAAGACAAAACAAGAGTCTACTTTACAAAACGTAATGTGCATAATAATCGTTTTTAATTACATTGTTTTTGTGATTGTCAGGTGCCGGAATTGATTGAGATAAAAATGTCATTAATTACATAGCCCTCCCTATACAGTAGCATATTTCATTTGCTGATATATGATTTGGATAACAGTGAAAATGTGGATCCTTCCTGGGTGAAAATGGTAAACTACGTATTATTGCATCACTTTTGCATAGCACAATATGCTCAGTGTATGTTTTTTGTCCCCCTACCTGTTCCTAACGGACTGCAGCTGAAGAAGAGGGTTACACCAGCCCCCCTAATGAAAAGCGGAAGTGGTCAGAAACATTTCACAAGCATTTAACCAACATGTCACAAGTGTGTCTTCATAGATGGTGTGGAAAACTGCAATGTATCAAACCATTATCTGCTTTCACATTTGTTCATTTATAAAATAATACAGCTTCAGCATTAATGTAATAGTTTCAGCAATAGCGCTGCCATGAAATATGTGTTACACGAACAATTCTACTTTATAGTGAGAGTGAATGTGTTTACAATCTGTTTATTCTCACCACATGAAAGAATGAACATCATCATGTATTTTTGTCCAGCTTGCTCCAAAGTCCAGAGACAGCCAAAGGGTACTCTGCAAATGGGACAGCCACAGCTATGTTCCATTGTACAGTGTGCATGTGTGTCTACATGACTCTGTACAGTACATGGACATTCACAGCTGTCTATTTACTTTATTTTAAGAAAATATGCTTCTAGAAGAAATCTGCCATGCAACTCACATCAATGCTGATGACTACAAGGTAGTTGGGATTGAGGAAGTGAAATGTGATTGGCTTGGCCAGGTGGAAGGGAAGCTGGACTGATTTAAACGTCACACCAGCATCCATTGAGGTGAAGATGACCCCACCTGGGTTTTCCAACTCTGGTGTGTCTGCTGTCAATGTTACCTGTCAATCAGAATTTAGATGCGGTGTCAATATTGTGGATTACAAACAAATAATACACTTTAGAAAAATATTTGAAATGCTTTAATCAAGCTAACGAATCAAATCACAGGCTAACGTAACATATTGCACTTCAATGTATTGATTGATGTCGCTGAAATCGTCTAAGCTAGTCATCTTTGAAATGTTAGGGATTTTAGCCTATCACACACAACACAAATCGGAGAACATGCACAAACACTGATGACAGAAGCAACAAGAAGAAATTGTCTTTGCTAGTGTGAACTCTGGTAAACATGATGCAAACATCATGTAGGCATGAAATTGAAAAATGTTTTTTAATGTTTGTTTCTTCCTGTTTTCCATTTGGTCCTGTCAACCAATGTGCTGTGAAGAGAAGACTGCAAGATGCAAGATGCAAGATGTCTGCTAGATGTCTTAACACCTGGCCTATGACACAACATCCTTCTCTTCCCAACAGAAAACACATTTTCGGTACAAAAATGTACTAAAATGCACTTTGGATTGCACATCCATCTTCTGTTGAACTCTGTCCTCAATAGCTTACACGCATTC
Source organism: Aphredoderus sayanus (assembly GCA_027564795.1). Classification (NCBI taxonomy): domain Eukaryota; kingdom Metazoa; phylum Chordata; class Actinopteri; order Percopsiformes; family Aphredoderidae; genus Aphredoderus; species Aphredoderus sayanus. The sequence goes on from JAODUG010005421.1 coordinate 7,080, forward strand.
ACACACATGCACACATGCACACGCGCGCACACACACACACACACACACACACACACATCTTACATGCAGAGAGTTCCCTGGCCCGGCACTGACACCAAATTCTTTTCTTATGAAGGTGTTGTTGATTCGGTTTGAGATGTCATGGAATGACTTGCCATAGTCCGTACTGATAATGCAAAGGGTTAGCAGTTAGCAGTTATACAAACATAACCCACACAAACAAAATGTAGAGCTTCACAAAATATGGAAAAATAATATGACAGAATGCAACTAACCGATCCTGATATACAATTAATTTATTATTTTTTTATTAATACATTGGTAAAATGATTATTAAATTGGTAATCACATTACTAAATCTCTCAAATTTTCCTTTTTAAATTCAACTTAATATCTACAACACAAATTGAGGTATTTGCTAAGGATATTGTGATTCTACACTAGGTCAGTATCACATCTATTCTAAACCCATATGAATACATGCTACGGTACTCATGCTAGGCTACAGATCCTTGTGAAATACAGAAAAACAACTCACCTGCGGTAAAGTCTCGACGAACCTCCTTCAAGGAAAGAATCAATTGGAGCACTGATAGTTGACAACACCATGATAACCTAGGCCATGCAGCAAGTGGAACAACATATAGATTTAAATAAAGATATCATACGCCATACAGCACCATGAAGCAAAGGCTTACTGTCAAATATAACAGTAACTAAATTAACTAAATTAAAAGTGTCTGCATTTATGAGAAATAGTATAGTTAACTTGCGTACATGTTGTGAATGTAAAATGTCCAAAATGTTACTATTATTTCTCTCTTATATCTCTGAACAACATGAGGGACAGAATCTGAGGTGAATAGCTGGACTGCCAGGGTGGTGCTTCAAGACATAAACTAGCTCAATGTTAGGCTTACTCACCCCTGTACCATCGCCAACCCATGTCAGAGTGAGACTGGAACCATCATCACCATTAAAACCTGTCTAGGAGGAAAAGACACAGTGCATGTAGATGCAATAGTTTTCACACCAACAACACCCAAAGACAGTAATGTTTTTCTTTTCTTTTTATTAAACATTGAATAATAAATTTAAATTCAAATTTTAATTTTACTTTGGTCATTTGACCCTGACGTGGGCAATTATCCCAAACTAGCAACTCACCTCATGCGTATTGTCATCCAGAGTCTTGTGTTCAGTTGCGGTCAGGGGGAGCCGGCAGCTAGTAAATCTTCGATCTTGAGATGCTTTGGTCGTGGTGGTAGATGTGTCCCTCTTCAGACGTAAGCGCACCTGGCGCCCGCTTGCATCTGGTTGATTCCGGTGAAAAGTCATCGTTCTCCGGATTCTGCGGTCTCTGCCCTGAACCCCAATACTTAGCGCAACCAAGCACAGGGCGCCCAGTACCAGAAGCCTCCAGACCATCTTGAAATGCTGTTAGTGGCTATCCCAGAAAAAAACTTCTGTAAGGAATTAGTTATGACAACGGAGGCTACGGTGCAGCCTGAATGTTGTCGCTCTTAAATTGAGGGAGGTGGCACCACTTCATGGCTTATTAACATAAAAACTGCTGTGTGAAGTGGGTCTTTCCAGCAAGCAGGTGTTTTTGCCTCTGCCCGCTTGCAGGTCTATGCTTGCAGCCTTGCAGGTGACAGAATGTTTTCATTAGCCTATAGCAGACATGTATATCTCGATCGAAAATCATGCTTATCCATTCGAGCTAGAAAATACCTGTTTTAAGCAACTTTACAACGTCTGTTCCCCTTGTCCGTACCGAACTCCATTAAATTGCTACTACTTCAGAACTCCTTGAAATTATTTAAACCCTAAAGAACATTAAACCATTCTGTTGTCCTTGGTTTATCTTATTGTGCCTCCAGATGACGATCTGATTGTCTCGTTCTCTTTATTGTCAGTGCTGTGTATGTATTTATTTATTATTATTTGTTTTGTTTTTTGTGTCTTTTAACCCTCCTGTTGTCCTCGGGACAACTGTGTAAAATGCAGAATTAGGATTGGCGCCTTCAATATGACACAAAGAGCAAGTGTGTTTGGTCAGTTTGACCCGGAGGACAACAGGAGGGTTAACATAATGAATACTGGTCAGTGTCACTGTTGAAACATTTTATTCAGCTGACTAAGATGCTTGTACTGTCCATTTGTTTTGAAACCACGTTAGGCCTGTGCTTCCTGACCATGTCTCTCTTGACAACTAGATTTTAATCTCAACTAGACCTGGTCATCTGTTTAAATAAAGTTTAATAAATACATAAATACAATATAAATATTTATACATGTAAATAAAAAAACCTGAAATATAGTATATTTTGAACCACATTGATTGCACATTCAATTGTTTTATTTTCTTACAGGTGAGTTACCTGTTAAGGCAAAAAATAAAATATTTGAATGTGGAATTTTCTGTTATTAAATCTTTAGTGGGGATTAATATGTAACAGGGCGCCACACAGTGGCAGCTTACTGCTCTACGTCATACTATAGGATGGTCAAATGGGGAGGACAAAAAGAGATCAATCATGTAGTTGACCGTTAACTAAATAAAAGCACCACTATGCCTGGCTGGAAACCATGCACCACTGCCAGGCAATCACTACAGTATTATACAATTTCTATGAACACATGAGTATGTATGTGTGCAAGACATTCAGAAATAATCCCTATTAGTTGTGTACTGTGTAGTGTTGTCCATCGGAGCTGTAGTGTGTGAAGGTGACTGAGGGAGCTTTGTGAAAAGCAAAGGTGAATTTGAGGTGAATCTATCTATCTAAATATATATATATATATATATATATATATATATATATAGGGCACGTTATAGAGCACATAATAGGGCGCGTTAACACACTTCATATTTTTTTAAAGTTCGTTGCTCACTGGCTCTGAACAGCGACGGACTGACCG
>JAODUG010005423.1:0-10004 GCA_027564795.1 Aphredoderus sayanus
TTGGGGGATACGGCCAGAGAAGGGCGGGGGGGGAGAAGGGGGGTGGGGGCATGCGAGATAGGGTGCGGGGTGAGAATAAGGGAGAGCGAGCAGATTGAAAGGCAGCGAAAGGGAGAGTGTGTATGAGAGAGAGAAAGAGAGCGAGAGAGAGAAAGAACGAAAGAGAGAGCGGACAGGAGAGAAAGATAGAGGGATAAAATAACGCGGAGAGGTTTTTCTCGCAAGGAGTCGCGTGCTTGTGAGACAACTTTCGGCTCTTCATTCCGTCAAGCCATACGCAGCCCCTGATAACGTCCTTCATTATCCTCACACAGACACGCACGCTGAGGTGAGAGGGCTCCCTTTATCTCGGTAGTAGGTGGAAACAATTTAGAGGATGTCGGAATGTCACCTGAACGGGACATATTGAAGTCAGAGAGTGCTTCGTGCTTTTCTCATGCAGTTTTCAAAAATGTGATTTGCAGCTAGATCAGATCAAATCCGCGTGATGGGTTTTGCTTAACTATATTACATTTACAAGCAAGTCAATGCTTGCGTGTAAGCTTATTCATGATTATTCACGAAGATATAAGTTAAATGCATTGTAAAATTATCAATTTTGAGATGAAAGCGTTATAATTTTAAATTTGATCATAGGTTTTAAAGTGTTTGAGTGCTGGTGTAAAGCGATGCGTGTCCATGCATGGCGCATCTATAGCGGCATGCATTATTTATCTCTGACGAGCTGCAGGAATACCGATATCTCAGCTGAAAGAGATGGAGATATAGACCATGTAGGCCTACGTCTATAGGGTGAATATCGACGGGTGGCATTATATTATACCTATATATCTATCAATAATGTAATTGCTTTGCTGGTCTAGGCCCTAGTCTATCATTATACTATAGGGGGTTTTGTTAAGCGTTGTCAATTTGCCACAATATATATTTACTGTATGGTAGACCGATATTATACAAATGTAAAAGCACAGAGTGGAAACACCTCAGACTCGGAACCTGTAAATATACAATCCCGCGGGGGAACACGCGGTATATACACACAGAACACACAGCAGGTTATCGCAATAAGCAGCTATATGATATGGGTTGGAGTAAACGGTGTTTAGTTCCCGAGATTAGGTGACAAATTGATAGCCTCTGTTATCTGGCCGTGTTTTCCTGCTGTCTGACAAGTTGAGCGCTATTACCAGTCCGCAATGTGATGTTATCTGTGTCTGCCTGGGCTGCTGCAGGCAGACATGTCCTCGCGTACTTTTTAGGAACTCAGAGATCATGGTGCAGATTGTAGATGTGTGAGCACATGCATGCGTGCGATTCTGCGTGCGTGCGTGTGTGTGTGCGTTTGTGTGTGTGTGTGTGTGTGCGTGCGTGTGTGCGTGCGTGTGTGTGCGTGACACAAACAGCTGCCCTCTGAAACTGACTGGAGCTGTCCAAATGTAATCCTGCGTTCCTCTCACAGAACCAGTCAGGCAACACACTCAGGCAAACACCTTGGGGAACTGCTAAAGAACAGAGACTGGGAGAATGTGACAAGAAGCCCTTGGTGATTTCTGTTAGGCAGTATTGCTTGTTGCAGATATATGGCATTGGGTGCTCTGTTCTCACAGCTTGGTAACACGGAGTCACAGCAATGCAATGGTGCCTTGTGGCTCTGATGTAACCAAAGGAAATATTTAGAAGTAAATATTTCATTTTATCAAACACCTAAATGTATTAGTGACAAAATGACTAAAATGGCTACTGTTGCAGTGTTCAACTTCTTTATTAACAGCCCCTTACAAACAAACAAAAAATAATTCAAGCAAAAGTGTACATTTTGGGAAGGGAAGATAAATAACAGGAACCAAGATGTCTGTGGACTGTTTATGTTATTGTCTTATCTTACTGCTCATAAGGACAATGTATCCCCCATTGTTACAAGCACACACAATGCCCACCCACACATGCGCACATACCCACACACGAACCCTGCTATATTCCAAACACAACTAGCACTCACTGTGAAATATAAGAATGTAACATAATATATTGTAAGGTAAATAAAACCATTTTGCTGTACACAAATGTTCAGTAGTGTGACAGTAACAGTCTTAAAGTGAAAACGTATTGCATTGCAGTCAGGGTTGAACAGAGAGAGAGATAGATAGATAGAGAGCGAGAGAGAGTGAGAGAGAGAGAGTGAGAGAGAGAGGGAGAGAGAGAGGGAGAGAGAGAGAGAGAGAGGGAGTAGTTAGCTTGCCCAGCCTGGCTCATGTCTTGCCTGTCATTGAGCCCTGCCGTTTATTCTGGCAAGAAGCCCCTTATTTCTATTTTTCTTTCATTATCTCATTTGCTCTCTCTCTTTTATTCTTTCTTATTTCTTCTCTCTCTGTTTACCCATCGCTTTTCCAGACTTCCTTGTGCTGTGACAGTTCAGAAGTAAAAGAAGATGTTTGCATTAGGGATTAGAGCTCACCACACTGCGATATCCTCCATTGTCTTGCACCAGCTCACAAGCCTGGCAGATGCCCCTCCTTTCTCTTTCATTATTATGGTCCTTTCTTTCTTTCTTTCTTTCTTTCTTTATCTCTCTCTTTCTTGCTTATCTCTCCCCCCTGCTCTTCATCTCTTCCCTCCAGTCTCCCTGGCCTGTTCTGTCTCTCCAGTTGAGCGGGCAGGTGACAGCAGTGTGACAAGGAGAGAGGATATTGGAGGTAGTTGGCGAGGAAAGGCGAGCTTGTGGTGGGTGTCTGATGGAGGGTGGGGACGGGTGGAGGGGGGTGGCACATACTGTGCGAATAAGGAGACTAATGAGAAGGATAGCGGCAGCAGGAGGCTGTCACTGGGCTCTCAGATAAGAGCTCCCCATAACCCCCCCCCCACCACCACCGCCTTTGGTGTGCGCTCGGCAAGGAGACCAGGTCACCCCTCCCTCAGGCCACGCCCCGCGTCCTGGCCCATTGTTTTCCCCGCCCCTGACAGGAAGGGAGAGAAGACTGCCTCATGCTAGACGTCGCTGCTGCAGGGCTCCAGCAGCAACGGTTTGAATCAACGGGTTAGGTCAGAATTTGCTGATTTCCTGCCAACGCGATACTTTAAACTTCACTCTGTCTCAAAAATGTGATCCACAGTGAACCAGCTTGGCACACAATGCAACATCATTATAAGGGTGGATCAGTATTTGGCCGTGAAATTACCTCTAGTCTAGCCACTGTTGGTGTTACACTGCCACACACGTTTAGAGAATATAGTCCTAGCAAGAGTCACCATTTTCTAAAATCTGAAATAATGAAATAAAGCATTGCATTTGTCATGATAGACTTCCATGACATTATGCAGGGTTTTACGGGTAACGTTTGGTTGTATTATTACTGGGGGGTTGCTAACAAGAGAGTATAAACTCAGAGAAGGTTGTATTTACCTGAAAACCGGATAACAACATACTGTGACCACAAAGTAGAAAACGGATCAACATAAATACTTGACCATGTGGGAGGGATTGTTGATTATTAAACATTTGTTACTTTTAGAGAGATTCAAGTCTTACCCATATGACTGCTGGGCACTATTCCTGCTGAAAATAACAGCCGAAATATTGTCTTTGTCTACACTTTCCGGCTGTGCTCACACAATTCCGTCTTCTCTCAAGACTGTACGCTCTCATGATAGACAGACGTGACCAAAAACAGGAGTGAGTTGCTTTGTTGTTTACCCCGATTGAAGGTGGACATTTTGATATTGATTCCCAGTCAGAAGTATGGCCTTTCATTCCCACCTCTCTCAGAAGCAAGTGCTTTGATACTGCCCTCAGGGAGGAAGATTGCTGAGAGCGGCCTGGCAGGGCGCAATCTGCTGTGCATGAGCACATCAATAAACCTCTGCAGCCTTCTGAGGAACAAATGCTGGAATTGATCATTATAGAAATTCTTGGTTGCTGGAATCTTTTGCTGCAGTGTATGCATGCTAGTTCTTTGTCTTTGCCCCTCAGGCCAAGTATAGGAAATGTTTTTGAACATTTTCCATCTTTCGTCGTAAGTGAGCCCAAACATTTTTTTGTATTGTTTCATTTCCACTGACAAACCACAAATATTGATTTGAATTATTTTTCAAAGTGGCACTTTAATCCCATTATGGCATTCAATCAGGAATGTATGCTTTATTTCTGTATACTACAATACACCATGACCCAGTCATTACTGTTGGTCAGTTAGACTTTATTCATTTGACACCACCATCAGTGTATGAATGTGTATGGGTGAGATATATGTATAATATATAATAATATAATATGTAAGTTATTGTATTAATGGAAGTTAAATCTGCAGATTACAAACAGTTAAATAATGGACGAGACATTTTTGTTACAGATTTAAAATTGGGAATGATGACAACTGACTGCGGTCTTGTTGTTTACAATAAAATAATTACTTTTCCTGGAAATCCTCCCACAGACCCAAGCTGTTGTTGTTTTTTTAACAGTTTAATCGGCATGAAAGTTGCTTACAAAACAATTACCATTTTTGTAACAGAATCCACAGTATCAGCCCCTATCAGCCAATGCGTAGGACTTTCGTTCATGTTTACGTGGCTTCATTTATTTTTCTGTGGCTTCATTTCTTTTTCCATGGTACTTGCCAAGGTGGCGTGAGAGCAAAAGGTTTCTAGAGCAGAAGAGGTGTGGCGTGAAGTGCTTGATGTACAGTTATCTTGTGTACTGTAGGTCTATTGTATTTGAACGATTGATCTCGGAGAATGTGACTGAGGTTTTCTGTCAGTCTTTGAATCGAATGGGACACTAGTGGCCCAGATGGGGGCTTGTCTGTACATACAGTAACAATAGTTCTCTCTGTGCACATTCTAATGAGAGGCTAGCAGACAAACAAAGACAGGGGCATAAACAAAGAAAACACAGAGGGATAGAGAGTGAATGATACATGAACAGATAAAGAGCAAGAACGATGAAAAAAGGAAGATTCACACTTGGATCATGTTGCTCAAGGATGACGCACAAACTGAATTTTGTTTATGCTGCAATCATATTTCTTTGTCTTCAGTAGATTAGAATAAAATTGTACGCGTGGGGGGAGGAGAAGACAGTCAGATAGGGTGGATTTGGATTTAACTTCTTCCTCCTTGTGAGCCTTTCCCTGTACCTTTTCATTTAAAGATGTGATTTTAAAATTGGAATGGCTTAGGTTGAATCACATGGTCTTGGTGGGTGTTAAATAGACTCATACCTCCCTCATACCACCAGCACCACCCACCCCCACCCTGGAGAAGCTGACGGTATTGCCTCTGCACTGCAGCAAAGAAACATGATAATGCAGTAACAGGTTTTCAGTTGGGAGTTGTGCAGTCGGGAGATACCTAATGCAAATTACGACCCAGTTCTGCTAGGAGTGTCTATAGAACGGAGAGTGGTTGTTTAGCCGTGAAGTTCTGGGCTCGTGTGTTTGTTATCATCTAGAGCAGATGGCCCAGCATGGAGGAGCAACTCGCCCACAAATAAGCAAACAAACACACACACACACACACACACACACACACTGAACAGATACACACCAGCATGCACAAATGAATGGAATCAAATAAGCTTGCCTGCTTATTTACACCCATTGGTTACGGCAACGGAGTTACCCACAACTTGACAGGTGTACACATTATCGGCCACAACACAAAGTACACATCAACACAGAGATAAACACACACAGACACACACACATATTTTCTTCTAAAACATGCTATCACTGTTCAACTTTATTTTCTTCCCTCCATCTCCCTCCGCTTCCTCTCTTTTCTCCATTCCTCTCAATCGTCAGTTATTGATCTGTCTCCAGGGAGCAGAAATCATCCAGCTTGTCCTCATTCCTTCCATTATTTTTAGGCACTGTGCAGGTCTCAAGGAGGGCCAATGATGGATTGGAAGTGCATGATGCAAGTGATGTTGCGAGATGGAGGCTAATTTGATGGCAAGAAGATAGAAATTGATGGATTTTCATTGCCAGGACAAGACGAACTCTGTAATGAACTTTGTAATGTGTCTCTTGAAGTAGTTAATGAAAGCATCAAATATGCACCACTGACCTGATATGAATGCTACTGTTTTCTTATGTAAGGTGGGAAACTTTAAAGCTGCATTTACACTATTTTTTAGTTACATTGTTTCAACACAAATTATGTGTTATATGCCTTATGCCGTATCTGCATCTTAAAATTCTATTTATATTTTTTATTTTTTCTACTGATTAACTTTTTTGTATCCTGGAATGCATCCTGGAATCCCTCTCTCTCACCCCTTTCAACCAGTCAAAAGGGTACATAGATCCTTTAAAGATAACATTCCATGCCCCTTTTACACATGTTGATAGTCCCTTGAGGTCTTAATATGACATTGGTGTATTTGACATGCTTAGGTGAGGCCACTTACATTATGTGGAATAGCACCGTATTGCCTATTTTATACATGTTCTCAGGAAACAGCCACTTTTAGACTGTTACTTTAAATCCAAGGAGCCACTGTTCACCCCGCCCCCTCTCCGAGTAGTGTGCTGATGTAAGGCTATGGGTGGCTTTGCTACTGTTGAGCTGTCGGAGACGAGACAACGCTGCCTTTTTTATTTTCCACAGTGTTTTTGCATTAATTTTGCCCCGCCGTTCAGACTAAGGATATGGGAGGCAGAATTGTAGTCATTGTTGTTCTCAACATCGGCATGGCAGCAGTGGTTATGCAGCTCCAAAATCTTATATAGGGACAGCCGCTACAGTGGAACAGGGACAGGGGTGTGCAGTTTTCATAACCAGCGATACTGTATCTATCCAGTTAAATAATTGTGATATTTGTTATTTCTGTATTTATATGCCACATACACTTCATACAGTTAATTGTAATTTGATGGCTTTAACAATCCATCCATCCATCCATCCATCCTCAACCGCTTATCCGAGGTCGGGTCGGGCAGCAGCTCCAGCAAGGAACCCCAAACTTCCCTTTCCCTGGCCACATTGGCCAGCTCTGACTGGGGGATCTCGAGGCGTTCCCAGGCCAGTATGGAGATATAATCTCTCCACCTTGTCCTGGGTCTTCCCCGAGGCCTCCTCCCAGTGACTTTAACAATACTTTTATTTAATTACATAAGTGGCCCAAAATGTTATCATCCCTCTTTGTAAAATGTGTTCTACAACTGAATCAATATTCAGAATTTTTATTTGGATTACTGACATCGTCGGAATCTACTAATCTGCTGTATTAGTAAAACAATTAATACGTGATATTTGTTATTTCTTTATTAATATGCCCCATACACTTCATTGTTATTTTATTGCTTTATTATTTATATAAGTGGTACACATTATTATCATCCTTCTTTGGAAAATGTGTTCTCCAAATGAGAACACACTTTGAATAACATGAATTGATAGACACAAAATCCCCAAATAATTCCATAAACTATGGATTACTTTGACAAGTACAATCAGAATTCCTGTTCACAATCTATTATCCACAAATACCTTTTTTTTAAATAGGCATAATTAAATCATGCATAATGGCAGTAAAATATACTAGTAGATAAAGCTACTATAACACACACACTCGCACGTGCACGTGCCCATGCACGCACAAACAAACACACACACACACACACACACACCTACGTTAACCCAGTTACTAAAATTACTCATACTGTACCATTCTACTCTTGGCCTAGTTTGGCTCCGCATTGCATTTGAACACCAAATTACTCTAAAACAATAATGTACTGAAAGCATGTATCTAAAGAACAGTATTTATATTATTATAATGTATTGTTTGTAATAAGTCTATTCTATTTTATTCAATTATATTCTGTTATGTCCAGGCCTATTCTGTTGCCCATCCATGTGTGCTATTCCCACAGGTTCTCATTATAGAATAGGGTTTTTTGATCTATTCTTCTAATGCTGTTTATATGCGCAGTCTCAGACTACCTCCGGATCGCAGCCTTTCAACATGAGAGTCGAGTGGTTGCCATTACACATGACAAACAGACACAACTTCTGCTAACTCTTCTAACTAGTAGTTATGCGTAATTGTTATATACAAATATAACATGCAACCAGCAAGTGTGTGTGCTGTTGTTTATATTAATATGTACAATAATTGGTGTGTGTGTGTGTGTGTGTGTGTGTGTGTGTGTGTGTGTGTTAGTCCTGCACCATCAGAGAGCACTAAATACATTGAAACGTCATTATTATTATCATTTATTGCACAAGGTTAATTCAGCAAAAACATTTACAGTCCTTATTTTATAATTTGGGACTAACTCCACAGTACATCAAATACATAGGAAATTCTCCTTTGTTCAACCCCTCCAACTGCTTATTTAAAAAACACTGATACAGATAAATACAGAAGTACGTCTTGGCTAGTGTGTGGTATAACATTGCAACATTAAATTGAATATAATATAAAAATAAGCATACTAGGGTGGTGCCTGGTTATCAGGTGGAAATGCGTGGTAGCCTCTGGAATGTTGTTTACACGATTCGCAACCCGAGACAGCATGCCATTAACAAGCTGTGTGTGCATTATGCCTGCAAGACGCATTCATTGGTGCGTGTGGTGCGTGTGAGTGTGAACGCATATTTTGCCAATCCATTAGTTGCCTGCCACATCCTTGCATTGCTTCTCTTGAAGAAAACTAAAGACCCAGGCCATAAACAGTATGATGTCATATGTGTTATATGACTTCTTTGCTTACTGTTAACTTGCACTGAGAATGTGTATGTATTGCTTTGCACTGTTTGAGTCTTAAGGTTGGGTAATTGAGGTTTGTACGTGACACATTGTATCATGTATTTTGTGTTGGGTTGGGGGAGGGGGGTTTATTCTGAGTGTTAATAGTTGCACCTCTGAGTATGTCGGTTGTTGGCTCATTAGACCAGGACAATGAGAGTGCTTGTCTTTACTTATAAATAATTATTATCCCCGCTATTGAGAGCATCTGTCTGGAGGATGAGCAGAGCAGAGGCAATGTCTGTCATCCTGCATGTGTGTGTGTATGTGTGTGTGTGTGTGTGTGTATGTGTGAGTGTGCAAGCACACGCACGTGCACAAGTGCAGGGGCCAGCGCTTGCATTTTTATATGCTTGTGTTTGTTATAAATTTGCACATTTAGCGAAGCACAGACTTTGTTTGTGCAAATTTATTCATTCATTCATCAATTGTATGTTCAATTGCCGTGTATGCTGTTCTGCTCTTGCTTGTAGGCTAGCACTGCAATCCTGGTGTGTATTTTGCACAGAAAGTGTTCAGCGTCCTCTCGAAACTGACAAAATCATTATTGCAGAACTATTGTAGAAACACATTTATGATTTAAGACCGCAGTTCACATCTGCGTTGGTCCTGAGGTTTCATCTTTAGTTTAGAAACTACAGTACACTACTAAGCCGATTGATGGTAGATATTCTTGGTGTGTAATGTGGAGGTGTTTAACTGTGGGTAATAATGCTTTGTGTCTAGAAAGTGCTCTGAAGCATGTAATGATGTGAGAGTGCAGTTATTCTTTATCACTGAGACAGAGGGCATATGGATTATTATGGAAATGCATTGTTGTAAGGATAAGCAGTCAAATGAATCAAACAGGACTCCACGTCTTACATGAGTTTGGTGGTTATAGGTATTACATCAAGATGCTGATCTCTTTGTGGCAGATAGAAGGTGCCAATTCTAATTCTTCAGCTTACACAGATTTATAAAATACATAAAGAAATAAAAACACACAGTACTGACACTTAAGAGAACAACACAATCAGACACAATCACATGACGCCATCTGCCGGCACAATAAGAATTTATAAGAACGCATTTGAAAACCAAGCACAACAGGAGGGTTAAGCAAGTACATACCTTAACCCTCGTAATGTACTCGTAATATAGTATTTAGCCACATTGCTGAGTGTATTTATTTATTTATTAATAATTATTTATGTATTTATGTTGATTTTTGTGCCTTTTAACCCTCCTGTTGTCCTCGGGTTTCAAACAC
>JAODUG010005424.1:0-29268 GCA_027564795.1 Aphredoderus sayanus
AAATAATTAATAAAGAAATAAATAAATACACACAGCAATGCCAATTGAAAAACACACAAATCATACACAATCAGATGCCGCCGCCATGTGGCCAAATACAAGATTTCTGAGTGCATTACAAGGGTTAAAGTGAACGCTGTTTCTGTGGAGGCTTGTTTTAATAGAAAGTATTTACATGGAGGCAGTTTTACATCAATTGTTTTGCTTTGTGCATCAGCCATCCAGCAAGAGGGCACTGCCAAGTGTATGTTAAGTGCAAGTGGAGGGGGGTGCTAGTTCCATTGAAGCTGAACTACTGTAAACATAAATTATCTTCAAGGACCTTTTTCATTTTATGAGCTACCGGGAAACAACAGATCTTCTTTGTAAATACAGTATGAGCATGAATAGACCTAACATCTTTGTAGCATATGCGTTATGACCAATTCAAAAAGACAGATATTGCGGACTAGAGGTCAAGAAAAATTCATGTATGCGGATTAACCGTAATAATGTCCAATAAATGTGCCTTCACTGTTTCCTGGCAGTAGACTGGGTTTAGTTAAATACGGCACTATAAACTTACTTTGCGGGTTTACTGGCTCACAGCCTGTGTTGAATGTCATGTTCCTCTCTGCACTGCCTTCTCTTTAATTAAACTCTGTCATGAAGTGGGCTTGAGCCTGGTTTTACAGTCAAGGAGATTGTAGCACAGGGCAGCTCTTGGCCAAACGTTTGTTTATTTAATATTCCACAATATTTGGGATAATGAACTCCATATTAGCAGAACATTTAGATTTACTTTGTCAAATTACCTAAGATGCCTCAGTATAAATGAACAATTTACTTTAACTTTAATTTATTGCTTTTTATTAGATTTATTTAGTCTGCTTTTTTGACTAATGCATAAATTGTTACCCTGCAATTAAAGTATAATTTTATCCATTTTCATCCTGAACCCTTTTCCAACAATCTGACAAAAATCTAATCAAATGCTTCAGTTCAGACGGGCTCTATTGTTTTGACTCAAAAGCTGTTTTTATTTGTTGAAACAAGGAAAGAGCACTGCACACCACAACAAAACAATGAATATATTACCCAAACATTTCATTTACAAATCTGTCACATTTGGGTCTTTTATGCCGCATGTCTATAAAGGGGTATAATTAAGAATATGTCAAAAAATGGCTAGCATGTTGTTTTCATGTGCATTACATGTCTCTACAAAGCAGTGGCATAGCCAGAAAAATGGAAAAAGTGAAACTACATCAGATTTTCTCTACAGAACAGTAGTCCATTATTTAATTGCTATTGTTTTTTTAAACATCACTGTGAAATCATTTAGACTATTTACATAAAACGTTATTGGGACTACCTGTCTACCTGTGCAAGTAGCCTTAAATAATTATATTATTTCATTCGACTACAAAGTCTGTCTAAGTTTACTTTCCAACCAGCTACGAGAGGCTATACAACGTATAATCTTCTTGCAAGTTTTATTGTTAATTGAGAACGTTCCACAATACAGCTTGTGGTGGTGGCATGGTGGTGCCTGGTTGGTGGGCTGGATCATGGGTATGTGCCCTGGCCTGCAGTGTTTCGGGGTTTAGCTGGGGGGAGCTGGTCCATTTAGTCACCTGCATTGTGTCTGTGTTCAGTGATGCGCCCCTGGTGCCACATCCTTTGGGGTCTGGGGTATGTTGTTCTGTGGGCTCATTACTTCAGTGTCAACTCAAGTGGAAGGGAACATGTCTGGGGTCCCTGGATTTTTTGTGTTTCGGGGATGGTGGGAATGGGACTCCGGATATTTTGGCTTGATTTTCTGTTTTCCCTGGTGCTTGTTTGTGATTGGAGGGTTGGGATGATGGGTCTTACATAGGGTGGTATTATAAAAAAAACATATTGTTTTTAATGATTTTGTAGTGTGAAGCACTTTGTGTTACATGTATTTGTATGAAAAGTGCTATATAAATAAAGATTGATTGATTGATTGTACAGGCAATGCGATTAAAACGTGATGTAAACTGTTTATGTTGGGGAATAGCCTACGTCTTTCTCCGTGAGTCTTGTACTTTAATTTTGTTAAACTAGTGTGGTGGTAGTGTTGCATTGGTTAGCCTATCAATGTTTTGTTATGCTATGTTTTTACTATTCGACTGCTTTAAATATTTGGCTACACAAAGGCTTTTTATTTACTCTTCTGTAGGATTATCCAGAAAGAGGATGTTATTTTACAGTAGGCTAATTTGCATATCGATTGTGCCTTATTTGCACTTAGCAGCACGTAGCCTATGTTTTGATGTTGGAGAGTTACTTCGTATTTTTCAATTTTATTATTAGCTTGTGGGGGTCATGTCAACCTTGTGCATACACTTGTAAATGTGTACAGGATGCGCCTACATAGGTCTGGATATTGTTTATTTTAACAAAAAATTATTTGAACTTTTAATTAAGGCTATAACAAAAAATGCATTCTGCATCTGATTTGTGGGTGTGCCAGCTGCCTCTCTGGGTGACACAGGCGCACCCTGGCATGCCTGTGGCTACGCACATGCCTGTGCATCTATTTCATTAGCTAAACTCATAGCATTTGAATTTGCACAAAGAACTTATAAGCCATCATTTCTGGCTTTTATTTAGGCTCATTCATAATGGCATGCAAATATTTAGTTACAAACAGACGTTGATGCATCATGTTAATGGCATTTTAAATGAACTATTACAGCTTGAATTGCGTTTCATCAGTTGAAGGTCAGGTGCATGTAGCAGCGTGGAATGATAATTCTGTTTCATTCAATGTTGTATTCTCTCTCTCTCTCTCTCTCTCTCTCTCTCTCTCTCTCTCTCTTTCTAGTCCTCTTTGGCCAATTTGTCTTATTCCAGACCTCTCTGAATGATGTGGTTGAAATCTACGACGGCCCAACTCAACAGAATACACTGCTGTCTTCTCTATCTGGCTCTCATTCTGGTAAGAACGGGAAGGAGGGAGGGTGGTAGGAAAGCCAGGCATAAGAAACCAGCAGTGGTGTCACACTGTGTGCATGTTAGGACGTTATGCATGCAGAGCCTATTTCTAACTGGGACAAGCTGTTCTCCTGTGTGGCGCTAGACAGCCACGCGGCGGAAAACCAGAATAAGCTCCTTCTGTCTGTCGGCCTGTCTTTCTGATCAAGCTGTCTGTCTGTGTCTCACTTACAGCACTTCATTTGTTATGTCTCTGTGTAATGGCACCAGGTGGAGTTGTGTAGCCGCCACTGTTCACCACACTAGTGCTATGATAACATTACCTTTCTGTGTCTTTCTCCGTGTCAATTCTCTCTGTTCTTCTCTCTCTTCTCCCTCTTTATATAGGTGAGTCGCTCCCTCTCAGCTCTGGCAACCAGATCACCATAAAGTTTACTACTGTTGGCCCGGAAACGGCGAAAGGCTTTCACTTTGTCTACCAAGGTCAGTCCACTAGCAAATAAGCCGAACAATTGAAAAGCCCTTTCCATAACATCAATTCAAAACAACAGCAACAGGCGTACATTTAATTTGAAATGGGTTTCTTGTTCATGTAAATGCACCCACATTGTTGGAGTAACTCTTTGCATAGAAGCAGGCTTATAATGTCAATGTAGAGCCCTGTCAGCCTTTGCTTTATCCACTTGTCACAGCTAGTAGTTTGTGGCGGACATTTTGTGTGCCTGCCGGTGAATACTTTGATTCAATTTGATAGCAGGCACAGAATTCTTCCAGCAAACACTCTGGCAGCAGAGCTCCACTGTGAGATTCCCATTGTAAACGTGCTAGCATTAACATAATGGACTGCTTGTTTGACATCTTTCCCTACTCCTCCAGCTGTCCCTCGGACTAGTTCCACCCAGTGTAGCTCTATTCCGGAGCCACGCTTCGGGAAACGTCTGGGTAATGACTTTGCTGTGGGCTCGGCGGTGCAGTTTGAGTGCAACCCAGGCTACGTTCTGCACGGCTCCAGCGCCATACGTTGTGAAACCGTGCCAGACAACCTGGCCCAGTGGAATGACACACTGCCAACATGTATAGGTGACTATGGAAACCAAGGGAAAACAACTGAAAGCTGACACAGACTGTTTCAGTCACTATGTGATTTAGCTGTAGTGTACAGTACACCCTTATGCACGCATGCAATCTGCCTTGATCTTCATTATAACACCTCTATCAAAAGATTTAGTTTGAGTATGAGATGCAATCAATATCCACCCATACTAGAGAATTGTGAAGTTCAAGCGTGGATCCACTACACACTGCTCTACTGCATATGCCCCACAGTGCGTTATGTCATTGACAAATCCACATATATTTCTACTAATGTTTGTAAAAGCATTCGACACACACAATAATATACACAACTTATGATGTAAATTATACCATGTTCTTTGTGGGTTAAAATCAGTTCCTTCAAATATGCAAGCTGTAGAATGCAAGCCTGTGCCTTCTCCGCACAATACTATTAGTATCTGATATGTGCTATACGTTATGTTTAAGTACATAGGGCATACTAAGGCAAGGCCTCTCTGTCTCTCTCTCACTGACTCACTATGTCTCTCTGCCATCTTTGTCAGTGCCATGCGGAGGCGTGTTGACGTTCCGCCGCGGGACCATCTTGTCGCCTGGCTATCCAGAGCCTTACGACAACAACCAGAACTGTGTGTGGAAGGTGTCTGTTCCTGAGGGGGCTGGAATACAGGTAAAACCCATTTCATCACTTCCTCCATTATCTAGAAAAAAGTGGAACCATTAATAATGGTTATTCAAAATAAGAGTAGCGCATCAAGTTATATCATTTTAAACTATAACACATATATGTTTAACAAACGTTAAACAAATATTATCCAATACCCCTTACATACGTTTCTAAGATAATAAAGACACATATCCTTCACACTATTCTCTCACTTACTGTGTGTCAGATACAAGTGGTGAGTTTCGCTACAGAGCACAACTGGGATTCTCTGGACTTCTACGATGGGGCTGATAACCACGCACCAAGACTTGGGAGCTATTCTGGTGAGCCTTTCATCTGATGTCTTTTCAGTGATGCCAACGTTAAATCATGCTATTTGTCTATGTTTTTACAGAGCTACTTCAGAATAGCCATTATTTCACTTTCATAAGGCAATGATTTGTTTTTACTATTCAGTTTTTGCCTCCTGTGGCGTTGCACAATGTAACACTAAAGGTAGGGAGGACACTGTAACTAGTTGGCACTGGGAAACTTTGTTGTGTTGAGAAAGGGGTACAGAAGTAGGTGGAGAAAAACGGCTACAGTATAGCACCAAGCGATTCTCACAGCAAACATCCCTTTCTGTTTCCTGAATGAGTTTGACCCACTTACATACTCTCCTAAAATGGATGGAGCCTTTCACACATGTTCTAGTGCCTGTGTTAGAAAATCAGGGTCAAACATTGCCTGGCTGGCGAGCAAAGTTCCCAGACTAATGCCATCAAAGCAACCAAGTACACTTAAACAGCTGTACACTTAAGTTGTCTTTAATTATTGATATTCAACTCAGGACTGTTGGTGACTGGGGACACTTAGCAATATGAGTGTCACCTACTCACTGGCATTGGATGACCATGCATAACTTAAAAGAAAATCCCAGAATAACGAAATGTACTGTACTATATGTACCCCAAAACAGCAGACATTAACACATATGTATTCATGTTAAAACATATCCTTTCAGCAGTTTGGAAAACAGCACAGGAAAAGAGATCAGTGTGGGCTAATGGTCCATTATTGCAACATCTAGTCTACATTATGTTTCTGTTTAAAACTTTCACACAATTACCCTTTTGAAGGTCGACAATGAACTGTGCAATTATAGCTATTATAGCAATTACACAATACACTATAGCACTGATCCAGATAAGGAATACTGTATTTTTCAAAGTGTAGCCTTTTTACCTCTGTGAAAATACTCCACAGAACGATGAACGCAAAGCATCGCTTTGGGAGGACTTTGTTGTTGACTACTGTACCTAGAGTAATGAATTCCAGGGAGTGGCAGACACTCATAAATAACTTAAAAAGAGCGCTAAGCTCCGTTAATAGACTACCCATAATATCATACATTGTGGCACACGCGTTTATCCCTAAGGTAAAAGGATGGGCAATTAATTTGAATTTGGTCAGCTGCACTGCTATAAGTAACATATTTAAACTGTGTGTTTTACAATAAACGGCAGAAAATAATTTAAATGAATTTGCACTGTAATTTGTTTGGCCTATTACAGAGCTTAGCGCAGCACACTACATCAAAGATGATGTGTATGGAACAGTGAACAACATGGGAGGTGGTTAAGTGTTTTAATATACCAGAGCATCACTATTCAAACCAACTATTCATAGCATCACTATTCAAGATGCTATGAATAGTTGGTAAGATAGTAAGAAACTATAATATATGTACATGTACAATATACAGTATGTATTTTAAATACAAGGTAGATTAATTTGGTCCTGCATACTGTTCTGATCAACTACTTGTTGGGGGACGGTGGGGATAAGAGAATTTTACACCAATGCGTGGAAAACGCCGAAGAGTGTTTGGCGGCAAAGCTGGGCTGCAATTGCAAAAGGACAGTGCTGCTCACATGGAGCCCGTCTGATATCAGCATGTCACACTTGGTTATCTCTGCTAGCAGAGTGTTTAGCCACCAATCTTGACACCTCCAGCTCCTATGACAAGCAAGGGCCAAGATGTTCCCGTTCAAACAGGATATCTCGCTTAACCCTGCCTTCTCATGCTACATGAGATGGCTAGCCCCTAAACTTCAGCAGAAATCAGAAGAAAAAAATAATATATATATATATATATATATATATATATATATATATAATCCCATTTATTATCTTTGTTTTTAGGCACTACTATCCCCCCTCTGCTGAATAGCACGTCGAACAACATTTATCTCAGCTTTAGCTCTGATATCAGCGTCTCAGCTGCTGGCTTTCACCTGGAATATACAGGTATTGTTTCCCCTCTGCTGTAATACTGTTATCTGTGATAAAAGACTGATGCACTGTAATCACCCTTACCTGACGTTTATCTGCAGCTATCGGTTTGGAGTCCTGCCCCGAGCCGCAGACTCCAAACTATGGAATCAGACAGGGAGACAGATATATGGTGGGCGATGTTGTGCAGTTTTCCTGTGAGCAAGGATACTCTCTTCAGGTGGGAAAAGAACAATTTATTAATTAATTTTCTCAGTAAATTATATAATAACAATGTACTTTTAGATTAAATAAATAAGTGTAATAATTCTACTTTGAAATCACCATTTGATGAGAATTTTACTTTTCCAAAATTCCGGCACAGTCCTTGTTTTATACAGTACACACTCTGTTGTTTTTACGTAGCTAATGTTTGCTTAAAAAGTGGCCAAATCAATGATTTGGAACAAACTGTTTTAACTTGGTATAAATACAATGGAAATGTATGGTCTTTGTTTAAAAGTAAAACCATGTACATTACAGTACACACATGTTAGAACAGTGGTTGCACAGTGTAAGTTGGACATTGTTGCATCTGTGCCAATAGTTGTCAGTATATAAAGGCTTCAGGGGGTAAAAGCTTATTTCACCTTTAATATTCAGCTCCACATTGTGCTATATGAATTACTTTTCTGTGTAGAAACTATTGTTCAGTAGATAAAGCATATCTTTGTTCTGGTTAACTGTACCCAAGTTAAAAAATTATATTGCAGCAGCAGTATAGTTTAAGTATAATAAGAAAATATAATATATTAATTTCTTTTTATTGCGTATTATTTCTAGGGCAATGCCCACATCACCTGCATGCCTGGGCCTGTCAGAAGATGGAACTACCCTGTTCCATTATGTCTGGGTATGTAGTGTACAATTTACACAAACATGGATTCAAACAAGCATCAATAAAATGTGCCATGGAGATCATAACGTGTGTTTGAACAATTGAATGTTGTATTTCCGTATTATACCGTATTCTGCTTTTGGGACAATTTAAATGTAACTCAAGTCAGATCTGATTTTGTGTGTGTGTGTGTGTATCTCTGCAGCCCAGTGCGGTGGTACCATGACAGACGTAAGTGGAGTGATTCTGAGTCCCGGTTACCCTGGCAACTACCCCAGTGGATTAGACTGCACGTGGACAGTCACCTTGCCCACTGGCTTCGGTAAGAGACGCATTGCAAGAGAGGTGCCAGGTGAAAGGCTGCTGATCGATCGGTGCCTGGTTGTCTATGTATTGATCTGTCTATTTACTCACCTGTCAGTCTGTGTGTATGTCTGTCCACCTGTTTGTCTGATTTATACTCAACATTTATGCTTTGGGACTTCTTTCATATAACAGCTAGCATATAAATCCAGGCCCTCTAGCACTGTTCTTCATATCAATCTATTGATATGTAGTTCATTGATGCAATTGACTGTGTTTGCAATTTGACTATTTCCCCAGGTATCCATTTACAGTTTCTGAACTTCTCTACTGAAGCAATCCATGATTACTTGGAGATCCGCAGTGGAACCCTGGAGACTGGCTCAGTGATTGACAGGTTTAGTGGAGCAGTCCTTCCCAAGCCCCTGTTTAGCACCACCCACCAGACTAGCTTCTTCTTCCACAGTGATTACTCCCAGAACAAACCAGGCTTCCACATCACATATCAAGGTAAATGCTCCTCTGTTGAATAGTCAACATGCCAATCACATAAACACTGGCCGGATTTAATCTACTAATCTGCCCTCAATGATCAAGAAATGCATACAATCCACTTAAAGGGTGTCCAGCAAAACTGCATAAACAAATTTTAGAT
The DNA here is from genome assembly GCA_027564795.1 of Aphredoderus sayanus. Classification (NCBI taxonomy): domain Eukaryota; kingdom Metazoa; phylum Chordata; class Actinopteri; order Percopsiformes; family Aphredoderidae; genus Aphredoderus; species Aphredoderus sayanus. The sequence continues at coordinate 8,794 of JAODUG010005424.1, forward strand.
TGCAATAGTGTTTGTTTTTATTGCACATATTCACACTTTTGTAATACACATGTATACAGTTTTGTCAAGATTGAACCCTGAATGAACCAATGTTTTGCTACTTTACGGTCTTGAACATGCCTGTTGTAAAAAGTTACATTACCTCTCCAGCCTATCAGCTCCAGAGTTGTCCGGACCCTCGGCCGTTCCGGAACGGCATTGTCATCGGCACAGACTTCAGCGTGGGGATGACGGTGTCTTTTGAATGTCTACCGGGATATTCTCTGATCGGAGAGGCCTCGCTTACCTGTTTGCATGGCATTAGTCGTAACTGGAACCACCCTTTGCCGCGGTGTGAAGGTACTAGCACAGTCACCATGTGTGTTCACTGTATGCAGTAGCCATGTTACCAGCATTAACGTAGTAAATAAGGTCGTTCTTTACAGTTGTAAACTGGGGTTTCAACATGCAAGCTACATGCATAATATGTACTTGAATGGCAAGGGTAAGGTTAATCATAATTGCTTGACTGTGCCCACAATGTTTAGCTCTGTGTGGTGGAAACATCACGTCGCTAAATGGCACCATCTATTCCCCTGGCCACCCTGAGGAATACCCCAACTTCCAGGACTGCGTGTGGAGTGTAAGAGTCCCTCCTGGACATGGGATCTACATCAACTTCACTGTACTGAGCACCGAGGCCATATATGACTACATAACTGTCTGGTACGTCCTGTTCATGTATTGTACTTGCTCTACGTGGTTCACACATTTAATTATAGTAATACAGATATTTTCAGAATGTCCATAGACAACTAACTACCAATAACTACAGTGATATAAATTGTAATTCTGCTTATATTTATTTCATCAATTCATTTCTAAATATTTTTATTTGTATTAAATTAAGCAAACATGTATGCAGACATACCCACACACTTTTTCTCAGGATCTCTCACTTTTTTTAACCTTTACCCAGCTCTGACCACTAATTGGCTGAACTCCTGTGGCGGTTACCATGACTACACCCGCCTTCACCTTTAATATAAAGTTTGTTCCACAGACCAGCCTCCTCGTTCTTCTCATTGTTTCCTCTCCTCTCCATCTATTCCTCCCTCCCTTCCTTCCTCCCATCTATTCCGTCTCTGTTGCGCTCTCTCCCTACCTCTGCCTGGCTCCTGGTTCTCAGTTCATTACAGCACTTGAGGAAGGCAGCCATCAGCGGTGGCAGACATTTTGTCAATGCAGGTGCTCACAGGGTGTCTGGACTCTGCGTTAGGTAGTTAGCTGTAGCAGGGAGGTAGTAGCACAAGCCTGAAAAGATTTTTGACTAGCTCATTCTGTGGGGATGTTTTATTTGAAAACATTGGCCAAAGCCTTGTCCACAGTGTTTTCCTATTATTGCTTTGATTGGTACAAGAGCTTTACCATATATTGGTGTCTCGCCGGACACTTTTTTACTTCACTGATGAAAAAGCAACACAGTATTTTTTATATGGTGTTAGGGGAAGGGGTGTGGGTGGTCTAGGTTTGCGAAGATGATGGGCCAACAATTGAAAAGTAATGTAAGGAAAGGAACTTCAACAGAGTTGGTGACAATTGTTGTTCTATTCTCAGCTATTACCTGTCTACTGCTCAAAATTGGCCATTACTCTCTTCTTCCACACATCCACTTAGGCCTTCTTATAGTAGATACAGTATGTGCTCATTGTTGCCTCATTGGACAGTTGGAATGAATCAATAGACTGAACAGGTCAAAGGGGCAGCAATAAGTGCATTTTCCAGCTCAGCTTACAGGGACTGGCAATACCAAACTTTTTTTAATTTGATACGATAATTTTAATCATACGATACTGTAAAAAATAACAATTTTTGTTCTTAATTAAATATTATCACAAGTATTGATCATTTAATCGCAGTACAGTCATATCATTTACAGTTCATAAACACTGCTACTTTCTAGATTGCCCAAACTTATGCCTACAAATGTAGCACCATACCACACTATGCTTCCTTTTGATCCTCACAAGTTTGCGGATTGCATTATTGTGTGTGCGAGGCACGCTTGATTCTCATGTCAGGGTTTTTCCATAGTCATGTGACAGGGGACCAGATAAATGTACCTTATCACATGACTGTGGAAAACAATGACATGAGAAGCACCGCAGTATTTGTGAACTAAAAACGTTTGGAAGTGATACAGCCACCCACGTTTTGTAACAGCATTTTATTGTAGATATTTAAAAAAATGTTCTGATACCAAATGAGTAGCTTGTGAGTATCGAAGTATCGATCCCACAGTATTGATTTGCCCATCCCAATTACATAGAGGAAGAGTAGAAGAAAAGTGCAATGGTAATTTACTTACAGGGACAGGCTCACCTACCAGACAGGTAGGTGAGATGTTATACAGTATTTTCTTCCACATATTTTTTTGAATTACACCTTAGATCAGGTAAGACTTTGGTGAGTCCAATAAGCTTATCAAATCGTGAATTTTTGGTGGTCAAACAAGAACATGCCTTTTTGAGAATGACTACATTTCAATGTATCACCAATGCTGATTTGTCATTTGTACCCACTGCAAGTCATGAGCAGGGCTAAGTTGAACCTAGTTGATTTTAGAATTATATTTACCAATGGGTTTTCTGACAACTGTAGACATTTGAAATAGTATTTTAATGAGCTCTGAACCCTGAGCAGCTCATGAATCATGTGCAGACGAAAATCTGGACTGAATGTCATCCACCAATGGTATTCCTGTGAATGTGTTTTCCCTATAAATAAGCAACAATAGCATTCTTAAAATCATTTGTCATGCTGACACATTTAGTGCAAACTATTTTTCTGTGCAGCAAGCTGTGTATTTTTAGATCTTCGAGAACATTTAAACCTCTTTTTTTGTCGTTGCTAGCCTGTCTTTATGCCAGCTTTGTCACTTTAACTTACACGGCTGTCTCCACTAACTTGGTAGACCATCCCGGTCTTCACAACTATGTTCCATTCTGGACAGCAGTCTGGGAACGTTTCGGAAAATACAGTAGTCGGCGCCAAATAGATGTCAAAAGTCAATAGCACGTGATTGGACAACTTTTGACTAACCAGTAATCAGGACTGCAAACGTAGTGATGATTTTCAAACAAGACGCTGGCAGACTATTCGACCTCCTTCAACCAATCAGGCCAAGAACCACTTGGGGAATTAATTTCAAACACAGGCACTTAATTGCTGCTGGCACCAATGGAACCACCCACCTGGACACTGATTGATCCTGTGGTTCCCCAACTGGGCCCAGAGCGCTTTTGATTGTTCCAAGACTGACATGCAGAGCAGAACACACCGCCGAGACAGTGAGGGTCTCACAAGGTTAAAAAAAAGCCTAATGCCTGACAATCAATGGCAAGTACTGCTTTAGAGTTATCTGTCTCCCCCCCTCGCCGCCCAGAAGTCCCCCAAGGCCGCACATATACAGGATAATAACCTGTTTCCTAGCAACACCTGTAGAATTGAATAGTGGAGCTGATACTATATGGCTGTCATTCAAGACTACAGTATCCTGTCGCTGTATATGACAACTTGGTTGGCTGAGACTGTGTTGACACTGTTGAGCTGTCGTCGTACTTCCCCCTACACCGGTATGCAGCTCTGCCATGTGTCACCTACCCACAGTGGATGTAGTGAATGGCTCACACAGCGAGCCCCCAGCAAGACACAACATGTGCCCGACCCTACTCGCATTTAGAAAATTGGACCCGCTGCGGAACTGCAGCCGAAAGGCCAACAGCGACACGCAGAGACACACGGGCACGGACGCACGCCATCTCTCTCTCTCTCTCTCTCTCTCTCTCTCTCTCTCTCGCTAACACACACACACGCACACACACAGAAGAATGGCGGGCGCACACACAATACGAGACTGGCTCCGGCTCCCAGTGGAAACTGCAGTGTTTCATGGCAAAGGTGTGATTTTCACAGCGGTCTTGCTTCGCCCAATAGAAGCCAGCCTGACAGCCGGCTGCTAATTGGCTTCATACTGGGAGGGAATAATTATATTTCATATTATAGCCACATAATGATTATCATATATAGGGCTGTTTACTTTCCTTGTCGCAACTTGCTCTCGATTTTTCTATATATGTACAGTAAGTAATTAAGAATCGGATGTATTTTATGGCACCGGTTTGCTTATTGATAATGTTAATGATAACTGTCACTACCGCTGGCGACAGCAATAACAAGAAGTTTAAAGCGCATAATTAATACTTGTCAAATTAGTTGAGAACGGGGCTGCAGGAAGGGGCTTGAGGATTAGGTCTTTACCTAACCTGACACGTCAGCTGGGATATAATTGGTCTCATCCTCGAAGGCCCAAAAGCAGGAAATAGTCATTTCACTTAACTTCACGGCAGTGGGCTAAAACTTTTCATTTAATTTGATATCTGCTAGGCTCTAATTGGTCTCATTGCGGGACAATTAGCAGTAGGAAATAGTCATTTTACCTAGCTTCATAGTGATCCACTGTAATTAGTGAAAATGACCCTGCTATTGGTTAATACTAATACGACAGCTGGTGGGGCTGTCATAATAGCTAGAATGTGCTTATGACATGGCATATACCGTCCAGTGATGAATGGTTTACAGTACCATTTGCTAGGGCAGTGTTGTTACCTTAATATGTGTAAGTTGCCCTAAAAGGCCATTCACATTTATCACATCTTTGTCAGTCATTTAAAATGCTTAATGTATGAAAAGATTAGCTAAGAAAGTCTTAGTTTCTTATACATTCACCTTTAGTTAATTTATTCAGTTGAAATTGAATTTGAGTCAGACCTTTGCGGACTGCTAGAATGTACTGTAGGTGTATGTTTATTAGTCTTGCACATTTGATATAATTGCAGTGCTACCTTTCTCAAACAGGAATTGTCTGTCAAACAGGAATTATGTTTTTAAACTAGATGCTCATAAGCACCTTATGAGCATCTAGTTTAAAACAAGACAATAGCATAATCCTGCCTGGTGTATTCAAAATGAGTTTCCGTCTCTGGTGCAGTGGGTCACAAACTTTGAAGACTGCTGTCTAGACTAGTGTCTTGCATCAAATAAACTCTCTTTGACGTTAAATATTGCTTCCTTACTGTTAATGGGCCGGTGACAATCTGTTTAATGGCCAATTAGCCACTCCCTCTTTGTGGATACAGGTGTGCATAATTAAGGTCTGACTGCTGATCAGAAATCTATAGCTTCTAAAAATCTATTAAAAAAATGTTTACATGCAGCAGTTGATTTACTACATAACACAGTATGCTGCTTTATAGCCTAGTACAAATAAATAATACTGTGTGTGTGTTGTGTGTCTCTCAGGGACGGCCCTGATCAATCGTCCCCTCAGATTGGTCAGTTTAGCGGCAACACGGCGCTGGAATCAGTCTACTCGATGTCCAACATCATCCTGATCAAGTTCCACTCTGACTTCTCTGGAGCTGGCTTCTTTGTCCTCAGTTACCATGGTAAGGCTATAGTATCACTGACAGCAGCTGGCTGCAGCCAGTATCGACCCGTAATGTCGTTGGGGGGGGTTCACGTTACACTGTGGCTAACAGATACCCTCCTCATTAAGTCCCGCCCTGGCCTCGTTGTGACCCGAGGTATTACGGTTGGACTATTATATTGTTGTCCGTAGTTTGTGGCTGCACTGATAGAGTCGATCTGCTAAGTGCGGGGGAGGCAGGACAGCTATTGGACTCTTGTCATGTCAGTGTCCAACATTGTGCTGATCAAGCCTACCAATCAACATCAACACCCGGGTGTCTGTGACTCAGGCTTTTCATGTGCTGGAGTTACTTTCTTTAGCCGCCATGTTAACGTGATTCTGTTCGAAGTCATAGCATCTCTGTAGGCACTGTATTAGCTGAAAGGTGACCTTGTTGTTGGCAATGTTGTAGACTGATAAAAGGATTTAAAAAAAGTTAATGAAAAATGATGATGTAAACATACATGAGTATTTATAAATTCCATTCATCCTGTACTATATTGGAAACACTACAACAACACATTATGTGATGTTTTACCTAGATTTGGAAAAACCATCACATAATGTTCTCCAGGCTAAATAGCAAAAATCCTGTGTGTCCTAGCTGTCATACGCGTCAGGTCCAAAAATCAGCCTCAGTCATGGTAGAGTTATGTCAGTTTATATACAGTACACATCATTTAGAGAAACATGGTGTAGTCTTTTGCAGGGAAACTTGGGTGCTAGAAAGTGGGATGCTAGATTTGTCTGCAGTCCTGACCTGTGTTGCTTATTGAGGAAGTGTGGTGCATCATGAAGCACAGAATATGGCAACAAAAGCCCTGTAGAATATGTGCACTTGAAGACCTAATTAATGGCAGAAAGGGGGGAGGGGGATTACCTGATACACCAGATGGTTGTGTGCATATAACATAGTTCTATGCACACAACCATCTAGGGAGCCGTCAATTTAAACAGTGTAACCCTCCTCTTGTCCTCAGGGTCAAACTGACCCAACACACTACCTCTTTGTGGCAGATAGAAAGCGCCAATTCTAATTCTACAGCTTAGACAGACATATGATGTGCACTGCACTGTGTATATATTTGTTTGTGTGTGTGTATACTGTACAGTATATATGTAGGCTATTTATTAATTTGTACTTAAGTATGTTTAATATATACAATCTTAAACACATTAGAGGATGACAGTTATCTATTTTTAGCCACAGAGGGACCCGTGTAATGGTTGTCATTATTTCTCTCCACCCACCAGAGTTAACATTGGCACTGCTGTGTCAATGCCACTAGATGGCAGAATAAACTGTTAGAAACACAAAAGCTTGTTAAAAGTTTGTAACAAACTTGCATGTTCCTATCAAAATTTATTTAAATGTTTAGCTCAAATATGTAGTTTTAGACAATGTGGAATATTAGGTAGATAGCATTAACTTCAAGCAGTCAATGAGTGGCATAAAATACTGCAATCATTAGAAGTCAGTCTGAAAATACTTTAAATCGTTACAGTTCAGTTAATTCAGTGTCTACGATAATAATGAGAAACAACTCAGATGGGAATGCTATTTATTGTTGTTTATTTGCTGTGGAGGCAAAACAACGAACACATCAAGTTGTAAACTAACTCACTTCATTTAACTGTCACTAAATTCTACTTTATTTTGCCATTTTAATTAATTATTTCTTGAGGTTATGAACAATAGATGGTATGTTTAGTTATTATTGTAACCTGACTCCCTACAGATGTTTGTTTGACTGTATGGACATGCAGAATTTTCTTTTTTGTTTTGTTTTCTAGGAACATAAGCAAACACTCATACGCTCTCCCATACACACATATATATGTTTTCATTTCAAACACAGTATGGAGTCTGTATGTGCATTCTGTTGATTTCACCCACTGAAAAATATGAAAATGTACCTTTTGTAAAAAGAAAAACTTTCTTCTTGAGTCTTTTTGTTTATCCTGTCGAAAGAAGGCACTTTCTGAGACACCATTTTTGAAATGTATTCAAGTGTGTTAAAACAAAGCTTTTGGTTGCAGTTTTCTTATACTGGGTTTATATGGTTATTTTTCATTTTTATGACCCCAGGGCATTAAATGCTCTTACATGATTTTGAGAATGTGTTTATAAATGGTTTTGTTTACTGGCACTGCAATGTGCATGTGTCAGTTTTGAACATTACATTCGGCATGTTGATGGAGTGGTTTTAGTTCCTTAAACGTTTAATGGTCACAAAAAGTTTACTGTCCCACCATGAATCCTTCTGCTCTGTCGCTTTCTTTTTTATGTGATGGTTCGTTAACAAATTTATTTTGGCATGTTTTAACACTCAGCTGTCACAACTCACATGCCAGAACCAAATTATATATTTTTTATTTGTATTTTGATGCCATTTCTGCCATATTGTAAAAATAGAAGTTGACAACTGAAGAAGCTTCATATCTTCAGATTATAATTCATGCTCTGATAGAAGAAATGCATACTAATACCAGGGGCAGACTGACTGTATAGGGAGGTTTGGGAGAACTCCCTAACGGCCGGTCCATTCCAGGCCGGAATGGCCGGTGGTCAAAGAATTTTTAAGTTTCAGTTTCTATTGTTTTTCTAGTTGCTCGGCCTCGCCCCAATCGAAGGAGCTTACTTTTGTGTAGCACATTGAAAACCAGCTTCAAATAGATATTATTTCTTTAAAACATTGCGTCAAACATGGCTGCTGACTCATGCCCAACGTGGTAACGTCAATCTCGGACACATTCAGTCAAATCAAATCAAATGCATATGTATGTAGCTATTTTGTTGTTAACTCATATGTTAAATATAGAGGGAATGGCCTTCATTTAGGACGGCTACCATTCATTTGATGATGTGACATTAGCCTCTAAAGCTAATGTGATGTGAATGTAGAACTTTGTAAAACAGCTTAGCGAGATCAATGACTGCTCACACTGATTTGCTTCTCTCACACACACATGCACGCACACGCACGCGCGCACACACACACACACACAGACAGATGTGTGGTTGCACACAAGTGCCGGTATTCACACACGTGCACATACAGACACAGACCGCGGGGCTTTGATATGCATGAGAGCACCCGATATTATTGGCAGGTCTCATTTTCATAGTCAATTTAATCCTGACTTATAGCCTTCAGCCCCCTGTCTCTATGCAAAGCCGCACTCTGTCTGTCTCTGCCTATATTTTTGTCCCCCCCCTTCCCCCATCCCCACTCTCTCACACACACACACACACCATCTCTCTCTGTTAGTGAGTGATCTATGGTCATGCAGTAATATTGATTACAGACTGCTGCTCAGCGGCTGTGAAGTCAGTTCCTTTTTATGATTCAAGGCAGAGTGCTATCAGGTCGGTCTGCTTTTGATTCCACACTCGGCTGACCTGAGCATCTGAACTTAAAAAGAGACGATAAATAGCAACTAAAAAGATTAAAAGAAGTAAATAGAAAAACAGGTTATATAACGTGACTGTTTGATTTGCTAAGGCTTTCACGGTGCCACTGCAGGGGATATCATTACAGGCGTGGATAAATACTGGCTCGGGCTCAGCTTGTTAGATTTAGCAATGTTGCAGAAAAGATATTGTTGGCAAGTTCCTTTGAGACTTTCAACAGCAGCTCATTTATTCAGATAAATAAAAATCATTTGTTGTTTTCCAGTTCCACTGAGATTCTGACAAAATGTCAGTTTGTACTGTACAGTAAACCCTCAGCAGAGTTTTTAAAGAGGAGCCCAGATTAAATAACCATAGCACCACCTACAGTTTGAACACAGGTTATTGCAATTGTTGTATATAATTGTCTCAAATTAGTGCTCTGTCATGCTGGGCTATGAACACAAACGGAAAGTGAATCTGATATCAGCCCATCAGGTTCCATTACACCACATAAGGAATATATCAAATGCAAAAACCTTTGCTTTTACACGAGATGTCCCTTTAATGAAACACACATACATACAAATGTAATTTGACTTACTCATCCCCTCTTCTCCCCTGCTGTACACTCCTAGCCTACCAGTTGCGAGTTTGCCAGCCTCCTCCAGAGGTGGCCAATGCTGACATGCTGATGGAGGACGGTGAACTGGAGATGGGTAAGTCATACTGTATGTTGTCAACTACCTGTATTTTCATTCTAAGAAATGGCCCACTTTAAATAATAGACAAAAGCACACCTGATACAATCACTGTAGTTGACCATGTGCTGATTAAACCCATCAGTAATGTTCAGAATCGTGGCATTTTATAACTAATTTGATGTTTGCTGCCATTAGTGGGCACCCCCTTTCAGTGAAATGCTAACGTCATCATGCTCAGTGGGAATGTGCATGTAAATGCATACTAGAGTATACACGCCACACCAGCACGAGTGTAAACCACTATAGTATTGAATGTTGTTAGATAGTATCATACAACATTGTATCCTATAGATGTCACAGTGGTTTTGGCTGTGGTACTGAATGTTCTCTGACTCTGACCCTCTAGGCGATATTATCAGGTACCGGTGCCATCCCGGCTTCTCATTGGTTGGCAGCGAGATTCTGACCTGTCGCCTTGGAGATAGATTACAAATGGATGGACCGCCTCCAGTATGCCAAGGTTTGTGTGTGTGTGTGTGTGTGTGTGTATACAGTACTGTATGTCTGCTTAACCTAAAAGCAGTGATGATGATTTGAAATTATCAAAAATACTACTACTATTACTGATATTATCAATGATAATGATGAATAATGAAAAATAAGCCAACACGCTCATCTTTTTCTTTCTCCAGTACAATGCCCCGCCCATGATGTGCGCTATGATTCGTCAGGTGTCATCCTGAGTCCTGGTTGGCCAGACAGCTACCCTAACCTTCAGATGTGCTCCTGGAGTGTCACAGTGGAGAAAGGATACAACGTCACCATTACCTTTGAAACTTTCCATACTGAGAGAGAGTTTGACGTGTTGGAGATATTTGATGGTATAACGAATATGAAGTCAACATAACTTATACAAAATATACTGTAAAAGGAACATAAACACATTATTTCATATGTTAGTCTGCGTATTGAATATTTATTTCCGTTAAATTAATGTTAAAGTTTATTTTAATAACTTTAGCTTTTCAGTCTGTGCTCTGACATTTGGAATTAAATATTAGATGTGGTTGCTGTATTTACGGAAACAAACGTACCGGTATTTTTTTTCATTGGGTTCCCTTGTTTACAAAATCTTCTAATGTGAAACATGTTCACAATGTATAGCTCTCGTCAGCCCATGGCACTGCAAGCAGTATTGTAGAAAGAATGGAGATACAATGGAGCCAAAAATAAATATATAAAGGCTTGCAGTTCAAAGGCTCAAAGTGAAAAACTCATTCTGAACCGTCAAAGGTTTAGCTAAAGTTCAGTATCACAAAGTAAAAAATAAGAAATGCAACATCTGACTAGCTGTAAATATGATACTTTGTATTCAGTGAGTATCTTTCAATCTTTCTCAGGTCCCACATCCAACAATCCTACTATAGCAACACTGAGCGGTGACCTCCCCACTCCCTTCAACCTCACTACCTCTGGTCACCAGTTCCTGGTTCGCTGGTCTTCGGACCATGGCACCAATAAAAGAGGCTTCAAAATCCGCTATGTTGGTGAGTACCAAAGTATGTATCCCAACTTTATCTTACTACTTACTACTTTACACTGTTCTAATGCATGGAAGTAAGAAGACACAGTGAGACAGACAGAAAGAGGCAGATTTGGAGATTTAGCATTAAGTATTTCTGCAATTAAATGAAAGCAATGGATTTTTTTCAGTGGTCACAGCAGGGGATTCTTTTCAGTGGTGACAGTGGTCAAACATTTTCGTGGTTTACTTTGATAAAAGTGTACCAATGTTGGTAACCAAATATCAAATATTGACAGGGATAAACCATTTCAAAACATGTAGGAAACTGTTTTTACAGTACTCTTACTCTTTGTCTGTATGTGTGCCATGTTGCCGCATTCTGTCTGTCTCTCAACAACAGTTCACTAAACTATTCTGCGTGCTTTGGTTTAACTTCTAAATGCTCTTTTCAGCAAGGCCTCACCTTACATTCAGCCATGTTCATGCATTTTCACGCCCCAGAGTTAGGTCCAGCTCAATGTCAACTCCTGTTGGGGCATTAAACACTTTCACTGGGACAATGGGAGGTTAAGTGCCCTGTTTCAAAGGCACATTGACAGTACTTATTGTGGCAGAGGAGAGTGTTACCTACTCACCTTTCTTTACCCGAATTTTCCTGGACCCAAAATCCAGACTCTTATCTTCTTGGTGTCCTTCTAACCTTTAGCTCCCACCCACGGCTGCAATAAATCATATGCTGTAACAAAAACAGATTAGTTCTGCTGGAAAGTAAAGTCTCTCACTTATACTGTTTTGTCCGTGTGATTAATTCAAACCTTGTACACTGTTTGAGACTTATTAATAACTTAAACTAAACACTTTATAACTAGAAGAATAATGCAATGTGGAATAAGGCACAATACTGCAAAATTTTACAGACAACTTAAAAGAAATGAAGTGTGACTTAAATGTGTTCAGACAATAACAATAGTAATGCAAATGATATTATGATTAATTTCAAAACAAAAGTTTGTATAAAACTGAGACCATGACAGAGACAATATCATGACGCTTAACTCCTGATTTCTGTTTTCTAAATGCTGTAAATGTAAATGGTGGAAAATCCTTTAACATCCTTGAAGTGGTCTGTTGAATTGTAAGTGATAACTAGCAGTAGCTGGCAATATACAAGTGTCTTTTTAAATTAGACCAGCAAAGTATGATCCTGGTTCTGTCAGTGTTTAAATTTCTAAACTACAGTATACTGCCTTTCTCCACAACCCAGTCTGAAGTTTATCTTGCATTAGCAATATTTACTGACAACATAAAGGATGGTTGACTAGCTAATGTGACACACATGCCAATAACTCTTTTCATTCAATTGATTTGCATCTTCATTGTAAGTGGCCATAACAGCACGTTGAAAGCTTGGCTGCATTAATTTGTCATTACCTCATTCCATTTCTAATGCATTCATGTGGTTACAGTAGCCATCTGTTCAGTTTGATAAGGTCGAGAGTGTTTTGGACTCAATGAAATGTCCAGCTTGTTGGTTGGCAACCTGTATCACTAAACACAGTGGTCCTTTCTGTTGATCTGCTGTCTGTTCTACTTCATTTCATAGCTCCTGCTTTAGCAAACCGCTATGTTGTTGGTATTCTAGAAGGTTTCTTATTTTGTCTGTTCCTTCCCCTCCAGCCTTGTATTGCTCCACTCCAGACTCTCCTCTTCACGGCTCAATATCCTCCCAGACCGGCGGCCATGTTAACAGCGTGGTGCGGTGGGCCTGCGACCGCGGGTACCGCCTCCTAGGCAATGCCACGGCAACATGCCGCCGCACGCCACTCGGCTACCATGCCTGGAACTCACCTGTGCCAGCCTGTCAAGGTGAGCATGGAAGTTTGGAACTTTACTTTTCCAATAGTGTTAGCATTAAACACATGCCCAAGTTTCCATCCATTGCATCACACACCGTGGGGTACAAGGACTTGCTGAAACTGCTGTGTTGTTGTTGCACCTTTCACCTCAGACGGTTTTATTTTTTTAAAGCCATTCTGTCAAAGTATGTTACACTCAATCACAGTGTTAACCTCTTGGCACCCACTTTCCCACTTCTATCATGGACCAATGTATTATTTTATTTCAGAGAATTGCTGCCCAAAAATAACCTGTTTTGTGTCTCAATTGGATTATTAGCATTAGCATGTACAGTACATAGCCGGCTAATACTGTGTCTGTTTAACAAACGTAAGGGTTCCCATCTGGCGGAGCATACATTTGAGTGTGATAAAGTAGTCTGGTGTTATAATTTATGATTCTATTCATCATTTAGTTGATTTATAGATCGTAACAGTTTAGCATGACACAAGCCATGTTTTCAGTCAGGTCCAAATTGTCAAATAAGACACTCCGACAGATGAAATGCACCCAGACAGGTGCTGCCACCCGGCCTTCTGTTTGCACATCAGCTGTGTTGCGTTGATGGCCGTGAGTCCCCAGGTGTGCCACAACACTGAGGTTCAAGTGCCAGACTGCTGTGCTATAATTAACTTAAGCCTCTGTGTATTGAGTGTGTGTGTGTGTGTGCGCGCGCGCGTGTCTCTCCCTCACCTGTGCACGTCTGTCTGTCTTAGCCGTGTCTTGCGGGGCGCCCAAGGCTCCGGTAAACGGCGGCGTCCTGACAGCTGACTATTCCGTCGGAACGCGGGTCTCCTATTTCTGCAACGACGGGTACAGACTCTCCAGCAAAGAACTGACTTCGGCTGTGTGTCAGCCTGATGGAACGTGGAGCAACCACAATAAGATACCGCGCTGTTCTGGTCAGTATGACAAACAATGCTGTACATACTGTGGGGCTACCACTATCATTGGGAGAGCTGCTACCGCATAGTCCATATTGGCTCATCTGTTGGTTTTACAGTACATCTGTATAAACACAGGGTCTCTCTGCCTCTCTCTCTCTCTCTAGTGGTAGTGTGTCCCAGTATTGGATCATTTTCCCTGGAACACGGGCGGTGGAGGATAGTGAATGGCTCCCACTACGAGTATCGAACTCGCATAGTTTTCACCTGTGACCCGGGCTACTACCGGCTAGGCCCCGCCCACATCCAGTGCCTGCCCAATGGCGTGTGGAGCTGGAAGAACGAGCGGCCCCACTGCCAGAGTGAGCTTTCTGAAAATCTATTTTAATGTTTTATCTGTTTTGTACTTAGCCTGGAAGCATGAGATTACTTTCTTTTGTTTCTTCGTTTAAAGGTATAGTAAGCAATTTTAAGCTAATAGTTTTTCTAAAATTAACCAAATATCTCCATGCTTATTGTCACCAGTCTCTGTGCATGCTGGAACTTGTATCTGGTACTTTTACACAGCCCTGGCTCCTTAAATATGAACACAAACATAGTATTGCAGGACTACACACAACAATATCCTAGCCTTCGCAGTGCGTTTCCAATCTGTGGTGCCGAGCTTATGAGGGAGCAGATTAGGGCATTAAAGGGAAAGGTGTTTTGTTTTGATGGAGTTCAAACATCAACTCCAGAATGACTAACTATACCTTTTAATTTTGCAGTTCGTAAATGTAATACTACAGTGAATTTGTGTTATTCTGTTGTAGTAATCTCCTGTGGTGACCTACCGGCTCCTCCCAATGGGAAAAAGATCGGGACTCAGACCAGCTTTGGCGCAACGGCCATTTTCACCTGTGATGCTGGTTTCATGTTGGTGGGGTCAGCTGTCAGAGAGTGTCTGTCATCCGGGCTATGGAGTGGAACTGAAACACGATGTTTAGGTACCAAGATAGAAATAATGGTAGCACAGTAAAACACATTCTGTGTAGCCTAGCTTCAGCGGTGCGATGCTAAAGCCTCTACTCTGAAGCATTCCAAGACCCCAGACTTGGCTTTAAAATATAAATAAAGTACATACATACAGGTACATCCTGTGCCTGTATTACTGTAGTATCACTTTTACACACATACAGGTACAGGATGTACCTGTTTGTGTATGTGAATATATGTGTATGTGAATATAAATACCCTCGTTTTCCAACGTATGTACATACATTGTTTTTTTCCTTTGCAAAGTTTTACATTTAATGAACATTGTAGCTTTGAATATGATACTAACATTTGCACTATGCCTGTGTATTTCTCAGCTGGTCACTGTGGTATCCCAGAAGGCATTGTGAATGGCCAGGTAATTGGAGAGAACTTTGGTTACCGGGATACAGTCGTATATCAGTGCCTGCCTGGCTTTCGACTGATTGGCTCATCAGTCCGGATTTGTCTCCAAGACAACCAGTGGTCCGGACAGTTGCCCGTCTGTATACGTAAGACACACACAAGTGCAATTTCTGACTAACTAATATACACCCACAGCACTTCACCACAGACACACAAATACACAATAACCAGCTCTACATCACACCGAAAAGTGGCTATGTACTGTACTGTAGATAAGTTTAAACTTGAGCAAATCAATCTTGGAATATGACAAGTGCAAGGTATTACAGTACAAATTTAGGCCGTTTCAGTTAACAAAACAAAAACAAAACTCTTCATAGATAATGGATGTCATAATATGAGGGCCATCGTGGTTTTCACACTTGGAGAAAACATTTTCTCTGGTAGGGTGGAGACAATAGTCTGGAGGATTGGCACCAGCGGCTCTGCTGAATGGGTCAGTGGGCATGAAAGGCCAGGCATAGGCTGGGAGAGATAAATAGCTGTGTCCATGGCTGAAACAACCCCCAGGCTTTGACATGGCCAGACTACTGTGGAAAATCTCCGAAATTGGCCACTTGCTGAAGAGTGTAAATGTTTATTTTTTTTAAGGCAGCAGCTTGGCACTGTTAATACAGGACTGATGCCATTCCTAGCTAACAACCAGGGCCCTCTCTGAGAAAGACAAGAAATTGTTTTAAAACAGTGCTCAGAGACTGAAAGTGATGATTTACTCTCCCTAAGCCATGGCTATACGGAACTCAAGGGGAGAGAATATTGTCTTTCATGAGCAGTTTGGCAGTTATCAGGACAAAATAAAGGAATGGCGGCAAGTAGGGTAACTTGTTGTAGGTGGGTGTATGCAGTCTGTATGTGTGCGTGCGTGTATGTGCGTGAGCCACTGGGTGCGTTTCCACATTCTGCTGTTGTTATTGAGGTTATTCATGCAATAGTTATTGAGGGAAATCATTTCAGAACCAAATTATACTGCAATTATGGAGATGAGAGGCTCTTGTTTAGAGACTCAAACACAGGATGGTGATGAGACTGCGTGCTCGCATGCGTGTGTGTGTGTGTGTGTGTGTGTGTGTGTGTGTGTGTGTGTGTGTCAGCCTGCGCACAAGTGTTTGTGGGTCTGTACCCCCAGGATACGCTGACAGTG
Source organism: Aphredoderus sayanus (assembly GCA_027564795.1). Lineage (NCBI taxonomy): Eukaryota > Metazoa > Chordata > Actinopteri > Percopsiformes > Aphredoderidae > Aphredoderus > Aphredoderus sayanus. The sequence continues at coordinate 25,287 of JAODUG010005424.1, forward strand.
TCAGATAAATTTGTAACTTAGACAAACAAACAAGCGCTTCTCATTCTCACGGATGAGCTAAAGAAAGACCTTGTCACCACCCCATCCGTCTCCTCCTTTTCTCCTCTCCTGTTCTCACCTTCCGGCCACTAATGTCCTCATGTCCTCATGTACATGTTGTTTTAGCAGAAAACTCCTCTTTATTCCTTCTCCTGTGACCGTTTTTGCCACAGTTCTCTCGACCCCCATAACCCCCCCCCCCCCCCACACCCACACACACACGAGCACACACACACATTTTAAAGGTGTTTCTGGTGGCATGCCCCTCCCGCACCTGTGTGCTGAGTGGATCAGTAGTGTTTCAAAACACAAACAGTGAGCTATTACACAGTCATGTAGTTTACCTTTAAAAAACATTTCATTTTAAATATTCTATAAAGATACAGTTGGTTAGTGTAGTGTAACCAAGTCATCCCTCCCTTTAATGTGCAACTTTCTACCCTACAGCCATTAGCTGTGGCCATCCAGGAAGTCCCATATATGGTCGTACGGTGGGAAATGGTTTCAACCTCAACGATGTGGTCAGCTTCGTCTGTAACCGTGGCTATGAAATGGAGGGGCCTGCACGTGCTCAGTGTCAGGCCAACCGACAGTGGAGCCACCCGCCCCCAACATGTAAAGGTGGGGAGAAAAGTTAAGTCTGTTCACGCCTAACCTTGTTGATCCCATACCATAACACCATCTTAACTTCAGTCTTAGTTTGCCCTTATACTTCCAGCACCAACTCATTCTGACCTAAACTCTTTGCTTTGCTAGCAATCATAACACCCCTTTCTTTGCTAGCAACCATAATATTATTTGACTTAAACCTCCACTGTTGCTGTGAGAGTCTCTGTCCAAAACTGAAGCTAGCGGCTTCTCTGCTTCTTGCCTGAGAAGTCAGTATCTTTTGAAAGTAGCAGTTTGTAGATGGCTGTATACAGTAGGATGTTGACTTTAAGACAGGCTTGCAAGGCAAGCAGCAAAGCACTGTGGGGGATCCTTGCGACTTACAGTGACACTAAAGTGTGTCTTTGGTGTGCCAAATTATAAACTAGTTGCAGATTAAATATTAATTAGGATTTTTCATAAGCATGATTTAGTGGACCACTTAGACTAGAAATTAAATAAATTGGCCGGCAATTCACACTCAACATTCTACTGTGCCATGACTACACTATAATAAGGATCCACCCCTTTCCTACAGCTTTAGCCCAATTCAGTGCTAAATGATAATCACATCACCACCTCCGAGCACTAGGATTTTCAGCCGCTGCTCACATCAGACTAAAATATTTTCTATTGTGGCCAAACTTATTAAAACACGTTACACAGCACAGGTTTAATTCACCTGGATTCAGCCTCATTTTTTAATCTTTAGCCTTATTTGTTGTTGGCTAATCAGTTCACAGTAGCAGAGGCTATAATCAAGTATTGGTTTAATCAAGTATTTCCATGTGCACACAGGCTAACACTGCCCAGCCCAAAGTACACATCCAATTAGAGTGCTAAATCAATTGGGGTTCTTGTGAATCATTCAAAGTTCAAAATGAAACGTGTAGTTAACAAGCAAACATAAGTGATGCAGTGGGCTGGATCCTGGAACCTCGGATCATCCAAACATAGACCTATTCATATTCAAGTATTTTCTTCTTCCAGCCCTAAATCCCCAAATGCTCTAACACACACCTGTGCATAATCTCATCTGGAGTTGAACTGTAGCCATAATATCAGTGTGATGCATTGACTGACTATGAGAGGGAAAAGACATTTCCCTCTCTAGTTCATATCAAATAACACATATCTCTCTATCTGCCTCTGTGTGTGTGTGTGTGTCTGTGTGTGTGTGTGAAACCATCTCTGCAACTCCCACGTGTCCCTATGTGTGCAGTGGTGAATTGTTCTGATCCAGGCATTCCAGCCAATTCCATCCGGCAGAGTAAAATAGAACATGGGAACTTCACATTCGGTACAGTGGTTTTCTACGACTGCAACCCAGGTTATTACCTGTTTGGCTCTCCTGTGCTGACCTGCCAGCCCACTGGACAATGGGATAAACCCCTTCCTGAGTGCATAGGTGAGTGGGTAGCAGTATAGTGTACTTTTTTGTCAGTAATTGTCTTTGTGGGATAATGTATTCATTAAACATTTCCTGAAGGAACACTATGCAGATTTGGGTCTGGACTTGTCCTCGTGCTTGAAGGAGGATTGAGGAGTGTGCCTTTAAATAGCCCTTCTCAGCTTTTCTGTGTAGTGTCACAGGGGAGTTTATTTCCCCGTGCCAACGCTCTTGTCAGCCATTGACGTACCGAATGTACCTCCGTGTCTCTCCAGTTGTGGACTGTGGTCACCCGGGCTCTCCCCCTAACGGTGTGCTGAGCGGGGAAAAGTTTACATTCGGCTCGACAGTTCGATACTCCTGTCTGGGAGGAAGACAGCTTAAGGGAGAATCATCCAGAACCTGTCAGCTAAATGGAATGTGGAGCGCCCCGATGCCCTTCTGCACTGGTAACTATTTGAACCTTTATTAAATATATATACTCTGACAATCCCTGTCATCACGGGAAGCGACGGACGGATTGGAGTAGGGCATGGAATGAGAGACACCTCGTAACATGTAAACTCAACAGACCTTACAGAACCCTCTTGCACACTTCCTTAAACACTACCTAACCTTTTACTTATAATGGGATGGAGAAATAGGTGGACACGTGGCTAGACTGATGGGGACTAGACAGCTGAATAAAGAATATTCCAGCAGCTGTCAGTAGAAATGCATTGCAAGAAAAAAGCTCTTTTTGGGAAATACATTTGTCGGTGTCCCCTTTTAAAGGATACCTCTCTTCACTGTGTTATTCACTTTGCAGCTGTGATGTGCTTTTTGGCGGCATGTTTACACCCCGTTGCTATTAAAGCATAACCCTCCGCTCGTTTATTTGATTTGAGTCTCGGCGGCTTTTGCCACGTATAAATAAGCCATCTAAGTTATGTGATTGTCAGCTGGCTGGCTAAGGGCATGATTGCAGCTCTTCGAGCAGAAAGGCTCCCTGCGGCCTCTTACATAACAAAGTGACTGAGACCAAAATGCAGACAAGTTGACTAAGAATACATTCTTATTTGCAGCAATTGCCAGGGGTAATACTTGCTGGGTGAGGAAGCGTAATAATTTTAGAAATGATTTATGGTTTTTGCCTACCATGTCGGTATCTGGACCCTACATATGTTTTGCACGTAGTAGCCATAGGGCTCCACAATTTCAACCAGTGTGACATTTAATGGTTGTAATTTTGTCAGTTGTCCAGCGAATCTAACTATTTCTAATTTGAGGAAGGGCAAAAATCTGTATATTACAAACAACTTGCTAGATATTGGTTGTAGTAGGCCTTACGGGCATTACTAATTCTGGACTGGGTGCTGCATTTTGTTCCTTCCATGTTGTTAATGTCTCAGGGGCCTGAAAGCATTGGTTTTAGGTAGATAACAGTGCGTACAGACAATACTGTTATTGTTAATAATTATAACAATAATGAGTGTATGCTCATTTTTTGGAAATACATTTATTTCCTTCTCTTGTACTTAATGTTCACCTTACAGCTCCTATGTGGTTGTGATGAACATCAGAGCCTGATTTGATCTCCCATAATCCTTTGAGTCGGACCAAGCCCTTGCCTAGCTAGGGCCCATCACGCTTCAGCACAGTTTCCCATGAATACAGGCCACAGCACAGCCAAAACAGCCCTATCAATAGAATCCAGCGACTGCACCTGTTTATGGGTGTGGGCGCTCATATGGATGCAGGTGATTGATTAGTGATTGTTCCAAAGTCACCTGAGGAAAACGACAGAGAGATTAGTTTCCATGTCGCTCTATCCCCCAGTGAAACGCGCGTGCACACGCACACACACACACACACACACACACACACACACACACACACACACACACACACACACACACACACACA
>JAODUG010005425.1:0-10003 GCA_027564795.1 Aphredoderus sayanus
TGTTTGACGCTGTTGCCATGGTGACTCATAATATCTGCGCTCCATTGATAATGGCTTTTTATAGTTGTGGTGCACGCCCTTAACTCAGAGTCAGTCAACTCAGAGGTGATTGAACTCACTCATTTCAACTGTTCTGTAACCGGAAACTCAGTTTCCCATCTCAGGGTAAGTCAACTCAGAGTTCAAGTTTTAACTTATAGTTGGTTGAACCTCCTTATTGAAACGGGCCCCTGGCTGAAAATATAGGACAACTTTGTTTCCATTTATAATGTACAGCATACTACATGTAAGCCAAGCATACATTTTAACAGTAGATGTTTTAGGCTATGTTATATAGCATTTTCATTTTCTTAGCATAATACTTTATGATAATATAATATCATATTATTATGATAATATGATGGGTCACTCACAGCAGCATGGGCTTTGCCAACACGATGCAGACAAAATCAGCATCATCATGCCAGTCCATGTTAGAAATGTCAGCCAAAGTTTCAACATACATTATGGAACTATGGCCTATAGCTTCAAAAACTATGTTAGAGAGCTTATGCTGCGCTACTTGATATCGACTGACTGAGCAGCAGTAGGCTACTGTAGGTGACAAGCCACATCTGACACAAGACACTGAAATATCTGAGGGGGAGGGGTGAGGCTTACAGTAGTAAGAGACGTGACTGGGCCCAGTGTTATCAATGGGCCGCTGTCCCATATGGGCCGGTTGTTGGCCATAAATATTTTTAACCCTCCTGTTGTCCTCCGGGTCAAACTGGCCCAACGCACGAGCTCTTTGTGCCAGATAAAAGTCACCAACTCTAATTCTACATCTTACACAGACATGATGTGCACTGTTGGCACAATAAGGTGTGTGTTTGAAATCTGCTTGCTGAAAGACCTTTATACAGATATAGGCTACCCAAACAAATAGATTAATTGTCTGATTTCAACTTAGGTGGGTTGGTAGACACTCCAGATACCCAAATATAGCACTAAAAGCTCTGCAAAAGAGCTGTTTTCATAGTTTGTCCACCAGATTATTTTACGACCCATTGGTGGATCGACCCATCGTAGTTATGCCCAGCATGCCAGATTACCAGTCCAGCCTAAGGCCTAATCAATATAAACCTAAACATAAGGAGTTAATCTTTTCAAACACAGGTTTGTTCTGTAAGTGGTTGGAATCAGTATATAGTGTAGTTTATGTCGACTGTCGATGAGAAGATTCAATCCTGCTGGGTTTTCTTTCTGTGTTCAGGCATTACAGATCAACAAAACACAAGCTGAAAGCTGAAGGATTGCCAGGAGGCTTCTAGCCAAGAATGACATTTCTGGCCTGCAAATGCTTTCTTGAGAATTCAAGAGAACTAGCAATTTCTCTATGGACTATTCAAATATTGTTAAGGGTCCAAATACAGTAGCAAAGTAGATAGCGGAAGAATTACATAAGTTCCAATAAAATATAACTCTACTACTAAAACACACTCGGCTACAGCAGACACAAATATGCGGATGTCTTCAAGCTAACAGATATGCTTTGCATGAAGTTTCCCTCTGATTAAGGCGTTATCTTATCGTGGTTTTATCCTCATTGTGTTACATTATTAAGTATATAAGCTAGCATTATTTAAGTGCGATAAGGTGCAAACATGCACGAGATAAAATTAAACAGTTTATGTTTGTGTTGCATGCAGCTAGAAGGCCTACTTATAGCAGCCTAATTGTTTGGATAAAAGGGTAGTAGTAAAGCTGCATTAGGCTACCAACTTGGAGTATACCTTGTTTGAACATTAGGTAGCAGCACATGCAGATAAACAAACCTCCTGCACCCATTCATTCTCTTAGAGCTATTATGCCTGGTGAACCAAAGCTAGAGTGAACATGTGTTTGGCCTGAGTGTACTCACCATAACCAGACATAAGCAATGCACTGTGTCCTAGAGCTAATTTACTATGTGTATTCCCAGCGCGCTGCGATAGCAACAACGACAAAGAGTTGCCTCTTTGCCTGAAGGCTTTACTGGCAGATTTGTTTAAAAACATTCATTCAATTCATTCAATTGCATTCTAATAAAAGAGAGAAACCTATTCCATCCAGTAAAGCCTTTTAGAAGGCTACTAGAATTGCATCGCATGGAACTAAAAAACACCAAAACAAAACTCATCACAATATCCATATCTGTCAGGTCAGTGCCATTCAACTGTTCAGACAACACATGTAAAAGTCCTTGTGTTTGCAAATTAGCCTACTAATGAAAAGTTGAGACCACACCTGACTGCTGAGAGGTGCGCACTCTTCTCTACTCCTCCCCACAATGCTCATAGCCTCTTTGCATATCTAGCCATCCCCCAGCACAGGTGTTACTAGGGAACATCAGGGAACTCCATATTGGTTGGTGGGGGAGGTGCTATAAGCTATCTTGTAACAATATTGTTTTGGTTTGAAACTAAGAGCATGGCATACAACATTATTACTCCTCTCCCATACAGCATTCCAAGTCCCACACTACCCTTACCCTACCCTCCTACAACACTTTGCTGCATGGTTGCATTTCAAATCTAAACCACAATTTAGGACAAAAATGTAGTTGGCATTCACAGTTATGGGAGTGTGCCTTTAACTTAGGGTGGTGCCACTAACACACTTGGCTGTGGACTTATCTGGCCAGGGTGTATCACCATGAAGTACCAGTCTGTGTCTTCTCCAGGTGAAGACATTCTTTTGCCATGGTTCTGCCAGCTGCTGTCAAAACAAACTGTATGTTCTTTTCCATTTCTGCTTCGTTCTGTAGTTAAAATTACACACGTATTTTCTATAAGCCAACACAACATATACACAAGCCATTAGTAATGAGCAATTCATCTATTTAAACATGTAGCGTATTGTGTGCACAAGAAGAAATGCACAAACATACTATTATAACCTGTGTGGTAATGCAGTTCTGCCTCTGGTCACTAGAAATTGTTTTTGTGGGAAATATAGGAAGATTAATTTAGTTTATGCATTCATTATTTTGCCAGCACAAACATGTCAGCAAGCCTGCACGGAACAATGCTAGAAGTGTTTGGCCTATCTCCCTTGTCATGTACTCACAAATCTCATATTTGGCCACCTGGCGGTATGTATTTGTGTTGTTTTGTGTGCCTTGTAACCCTCCTGTTGTCCTCACGTTTCAAACTCACACCTTGTTGTGCCAGCAGTGCACATCATATGTGTGTGTAAGCTGTAGAAATAGGTTTAGCTCCTTCTATCTGCCACAAAGAGCTAGTGATTTGGGTCATTTTGACCCAGAGGACATCACAAGGGATATAGCAATTGCATTTAGGCATTATTGTTATCATGGGTAATACACACAGTTTCATAAAAGTTAACATTTTCTAGAAATATTATTTGTCAAGATACTACATAAACACAACTACCATTGTACATAATACAGTAGCCACCCCATCTTTTCTAAAAAGCCTTTCTGACAAACATTACCAGTTTGTCATTAATTTCAGGTTTGTGACAATGTTATAATGATAGGCCAAAAATACGAGGTAAAAAAACAACAAAACAACATCTGTAAAAATCTCATCAATTCTGATTTGTAGCAGGCGGGTGGCGGGTGGTTTTGCAGTTCTTGAACCATATCTCCAGCATTCCTCACTCTCCCACAAAGACATGTATAACTAACTACCTGTTAAATGAACTGGTATACATACATACTCATGTCATCCATTTCTGTCCCCTTTCTAAAAGTGGCACACACACACACACACACACAGTAGAATGTAAATGGACTGTGAGGTTACCTATCAACCACATAAGGAGTAGAGTTTGGCCACTCATTACCTATCAACAGCAATAAACAAGCCGTACCTGCCTCTACTACGGTCAGAAGACTAAACCATAAAAACTATTCTTTATTGGAAGAAAGTCAACATACTCCTTTGCAGTAAAAACTGACTCAGGCCCAGTGCAAATATGATTGGCTTGGGTTTCGGTGAAAGACGTGATAAGGTTGGTCAGAGCGCTTCATAAAGAGAAAAATGACCACACCTCTCTGACAGTGAAACACTGGGCAAGCTTGCCTGAGAGTTCTTCAGCTCTGAGCACACGGTGAGGGCATTGTGTGGACAGGCAGACGCTGAGGCCCCTGACAGCAGACCACGGTGACAGACCCCTGCAGCTAAACACAGGATCACCAGGGCTGCGAGTACATTCAGCCATGGCGTCCCTCGGTCTGGAGCTGCTGGGCTTGGCTCTGGCGGTGCTGGGCTGCCTGCTGGGCGTTGTCACCTGTGCCCTGCCCATGTGGAAGGTGACTGCCTTCATCGGGAGCAACATCGTGACGGCCCAGGTGTACTGGGAGGGCCTGTGGATGAACTGTGTGACCCAGAGCACCGGCCAGATGCAGTGCAAGGTGTACGACTCCATGCTGGCCCTGCCCCAGGACCTGCAGGCTGCCCGGGCCATGGTGGTGGTCTCCATCATCGTGGGGGTGCTGGGGGTCCTGGTGTCCATCATGGGGGCCAAGTGCACCAACTGCATCGAGGACGAGGCGGTGAAGGCCAGAGTGATGATGGCGTCCGGCGGCACCTTCGTGGGGGCGGGCCTGGTCCTGCTGGTGCCGGTGTCCTGGTCCGCACACTCCATTGTGCAGGAGTTCTACAACCCCACGGTGCGAGACGCGCAGAAGATGGAGATTGGCGCCTCGCTGTACCTAGGCTGGGCAGCGTCCGCCTTGCTGCTGCTAGGGGGCGCTATCCTGTGCTGCAGCTGCCCCCCGCAGGAGGAAAAACCTATACGGTACACGGCGGCCACGCACAACCGTATGGCGTATTCTGCGCCCAGGTCAGCAGCCCCCAGCTCCCACCACAGGAAAGACTATGTCTGACACCTTCTGTGTGAACCTTTTAAACACCTTTCCTTACAACTATATTTGTTTTATGCAAAAGAGAATATGTTTGTGCAAGTAAGTAAGTACTTTTACTGTTTACAGTTGACTTAGGTGTACAGAAACATTTTATAGAAAGGAAATAAATATTATTTTACTCCCATTTAAAACTTAGATATCTGAAGGAAATGTTAACTCGTGGAATGGTAGATCAAGAAGATTTTAAAGGCGGAGTCAGTAATTAGTCAGCAATTGTAAGCTAATACATGTTTTGTCAAATTCAGCGAATATCTTTCTCACAGTCTGCTAGCTGCTTGTTCTCTGTGAGTGCAGAAAAACTATCTGGAGTTTCTACACATCCCTGGCTTTGTAAATGAGAACACAAATTAAGTTGTGTATGAAGATGATTTTTGTAGTTTAAAGTAGAAATTTTCACAACAATAATGTTCTTGTGGGGTACTAGTAAGTACCTTTTACAAGTTAAAACATATAGCTTTTGTACCTTTCCCTTAATTATAATGTTTTGGGTGATATTTTGGGGTGTGTTGGCATATGGCAAAATTATGCAACAAAAGAATGTCACCCAAACAAGAGAAATGTGTTATTAATGTTATATGAATTAACAATATTACATTTTACATATTTCATATTCGATTTTTACATCTATCGTAGAACATTTGGAATATGCATACAATAATTTAGTTCATGGGTACAGTGCGTTTGTTCTGTCTGATTATGGTGAGTACACTCTCCACATACACACGCCTACATGGACATATTCACTCTATCATATTATTTTATTAATATATAAAAATAACAATTAATTGTTTTTCCTAAAGCATAAATGTAATATTTAACATTCATATTGATAAAATATTAAGAGTTTAAAAATAGCTTACCTTGCATTTACTTAAAGTAAAACGTGCACAAACCACACATTTCAAATTTCCTGGTCATTTAATGAAACTTCAAAGGTTATATATATGATATTTTAAAAATTAATATAGCAGCAAACATGTCAATTTCTGTCATAGTAGAGGGGTGTGTCAGTGCCATGATATGTGTGCTGCCATCCAGTTGTCATTTCTTTCAGGGATATATCTGCATTTTCCAGTAGGAAAGAATGAAAACACATTCTGACCACATGTTCACGTTTCCCTGCCTCAGAGTCCCTAAGCCCTGACTCATCCTCTCTCTCATCAAGAGGAATATGTTTATTTGGCAAGCCATAATGTGTGCATGATCTAAAAATATATATTTGGAGTATCCTACTTAGTGTACAGAGGGTTAGGGTACCACTCCAGTGACAAGCATTTGTACCTTTATTGCGCCGGATTGTACTGTACCTTCTTTTCTGAGAGTATACTGTAGCATTGAAGGGAGAGCTGATATCAACAATCTGTATCCAGGATAGCTGACTCCACCATTATAGTAAGTGTGAAGGAGCCTATTATGTTATATAATGTATTATATTGGTTAGATATTTTATGTTAAATCATGACATGTAATATTTGGAAACACTCTGTATTAGCTGTATGAGGCTTTTTATTGGACAATCATTATGAATGTAACCAAGAAATACGGTTCTTAATTTTTTTTAGTTTTTTTGTTTTTTTGTTTATCAAGCATAAAACAATCAGTTTTATTTCCAATTATTGTATTTGTGGTATATTTACCAGATTTGCAGGCATTTGCTAACCACAAAACATTTTATAGCACTGACACAAGGTCAATATACTGTAGCTACATATAAAAGGTACATATATACATAATACATCACATTGCATAATTTGTTATTTTATTAAATATATGATATATTAAATTGAAATATAGCTTACATGGTTATAAACAGTGATTTCAGACTGCTGCACAAATGTGGGAAGTAACATTATGATCCCTGAATAGAAATATTGTGTTTAATAATGTGATCATAACCATTTTGTACCATTGAATAATAAATATTTGTATTCCATTAAACTACTATTTCCTGCTTTATATGGAAAAAGTGATAACTCTGGTAGAAACAATGAAAGGTATAATAAGCGATATACACTTCACCATATACTGTACCCCCTCGCATGCTAGCTTACTGTTCTCTGTGTGCTTAAAAACTAATGCAGGCCACACACAAAGACAATATCCTAGCCTTTGCAACATGTTTCCAATGTATGGGGATGGAGCTCTATGGCATTGAAGGAAGTGGTGTTTTTGTATTGATCAAGTTTAAATATCAACAAGCTCTCCCCGGAATTACTTACTACATCTTTAACATATTTTACAAGCTATAGTACAGGGATAAACGATTAACTCAACAATAACAGCTGGTCTTACTGGGTTGCTTTTACCAACTAAACACAAAAAGAAGGCATGCAGTAAATAGAGGTAAATCAACCTCATACATTTTTTTAAATGCATATGGACATAAAATTAAAATAATTAGTTTATTTTTTATTTTCTATGACATGGCTTTAATTCAGATTTTCTTAAACTGCAGCATACATATTAATTATAAATCCTATTTTTTACCAACATCAATTAAAAGCAAGTATCATGAAATCAAAGACTGATAGAAATGTAACAATGCAAACTCAACTGGATGAGATGAAATTGTAGAACCTTGTTTCCATAAACAGGGAGTAAATGGGTAGGAGATGGGGGAGGAAGACTATGCACTGTGATTCCAGACTGTAAAACCAACCATTTTAATTTAGTTGTAAGGATCTCAACTGTCATGTCTATACTGAACAGTTGGCCAGCTGTAAGCAGAATAATCTGGTTTTATCAGACCTCTACTTGACACGTGATTCGTATGAGTCAGCTTGTTGTTCAGTGGAACCAAAACTAAGTAATTCCCTTTTTGAATAATTAAATCTTCCTCCATGGGTTTTAGCAGATCTGTTAACATACAGAGGACCTTGCACTTTCTGTGCAATGAATATATTGTACATGACATAACCAGGGTGCTGACATTCTGACACAATTTGATTGGTTGCAAATAAATGATTAAAGTTTAAATTTCACAATAACACTGTCTGTTGAAACTGATTCTTTTTCTCCAGTTTTTTTCATTGATACTGTGACATGGTGAAGCAGAAATGTGCATGGTAAAGGCATCACCAATGTGTAAGCTACATTTATAGTGTCAATCTATACTATGGGCTTTAATATTTAAATTAACTTACATGATTCCTTAAAACCTACTGTAAGCCTTAATGCCACATGCCAACACTATTTCAATCTGATCAGAATTTGGACATGAATATCTTGTTTTTTGGGGCAATTTCAGATCACAGAACAGCAAGACAATTGTTGTGTTCTGTCCTTAGTTGACAGGGACAGTGCATTTTAATAACATTTCTGAAAATATGTCTCATATTCATCTGTAGTCCCCGGGCAGGCAAAACTTAGAATCAACAATAAAAGTATTGAAAAATATGTAGATACTCCCTGTCTGCACTACAAACCGTACGATTGGCACTACACATTGACAAGAAAGACATCTCTTATCACAAAAATGACACAAAAACACACAATCACTAAATCCACAAATAGTATGACACATACACAGTCAACAAATAGCATGATAACACAATATTAGGCCGGGTGATGTTTGAATATTATGTACATAGTCTATGCAAGACAACAAACAACACAAACATAACATCACACTTCTAGTGTTAACATTTTTTATTTCTTTATATTGGGGAGAAGAAACAGTAGTTGGCACAGTTTCTTTTGTGTTGTGGTAATTTGTACCAATAAGAGTCACTGACAGAAAAAGATTTGCTGAAACTACAGTACTGTACTTTGTCTCCGAGGATATAAACAATCTACTTGTTGGTCTAGTAGTTTGACTGGTTGGTGCAACCAAAACACCTCCAATTGTTTACAGCAAACAAGAAGCTAAGCCTGGTGTGTTGTGAGGCATATTGTATAAGCATACAGGTTTCATTATGAACGAACGACTGGATACTTTTATAGGTGGTTTCTCACCTGTACAAGTTCAAAAGACAACATTCTGTGCTACTGATAAAGATGAGTCAATAGCTATAAACAATGTTATTACATATTTCTGTGTGTTTGTGTTCTGTATTTGGAAATTGTATTTTTGGCTAGTTTTACTTTTTAAACTAAAAATATTTCAAACTAAATTATTTTAATAGCCATAACTCATTTAAGTTCCTTAGAAAACGACACTTTAGTTCGTACTACTAATGTACTACTAAGGAAGTTTAAACTGTTTTGTTAATAATCTATAGTTGAAAATGAATTCACAGGGCATGTTTTTTTCACTCCGACGGTCATGATGTGTGTATGCTAAGGGTGTCTGAGAAAGACCATTGAATATATTTGCATTGGAAGCAGTTTTTCCGGTTTCTACAGCTTTGGGATTGTTCTCCTATTAGCAGAGGCCTAGAAGTAGGTCTATTATATTTCTAGCCTGGGGTTGATAGTATTAGTGTGTGCTTCTATTGTTCACACACATTGGTTTCTAAGCAGCCTGAAGGCAAACTCTTTATCAATTGTCACTATCTTTTTTAATGAATTGTTTGCATTTACATCAATTCTCCCTCTCTGTGTGAAAGTATGTGATATTCTCACCGTTTGACATTATAGTCAATATAATGTCAAGCTTGACTTTCTACCTTGGATGTCCTTGAAGCAACTTGGGAACAATAAGGCATAGCACAGTCCTAACAACTGCCCCTCCCCCTTGTTGCTTCCTGTTGTCCTTTGTGTAAGCACTGCACCGGTGCAGGTGGTGTTTAGCTAGGAGCCTCCCTGTGACACTATCACCAAGGGACTCCTCCCTCTACTCCTGCTGCTCCCCGAGGTATAAATGATCTCTGTTTCCGTGGCAGCATCTCGTAACTACGATCTCCTGCGAACACTCTGAGTTACCAGCACAACACAACATTCTCCACCAGAGCCAGCCGGTCAGAAGACAAAGTCCAAGATGTCAATGGGCATGGAGCTGGTGGGCATTAGCCTTGGGATCATAGGCTTCATCCTCACCATCGTGGTGTGTGCCCTGCCCATGTGGCGGGTAACTGCCTTCATCGGGAGCAACATCGTGACGGCCCAGGTGATCTGGGAGGGCCTGTGGATGAACTGTGTGACCCAGAG
>JAODUG010005426.1:0-10002 GCA_027564795.1 Aphredoderus sayanus
TAGTGATTTGGGTCATTCTGACCCGGAGTACATTACGAGGGTTAAAGTCTATTTGACTCAGGCAGCAGACCTGTATAGACTGACTCCACGTGAGGTAAGGACCGGTTAGCGGGAGACCAGAGTACAACTGAATGGAGTTACAGTTGCTGAAGCAATTGTTACAACCATACCATAGTTTGGCCCGGTCTGACTGTCTAATTGCGCCACGTCGCCGTGACAGAGACAGCGTTCAGTTGCAGCCGGCTGGCCCAGTCGTGGATTTTACCACCCGCCATTTCAGCCTTGAATGGACCGGCGGTTCGGGATATCTCCCGAACCTTTAGACCACAGGTGTCAAACTCAAGGCGAGATTTTTTTATTTTTTTTATTTATTTTTATGGCCCGGACATATGAAGCGCCAGCAACACACAAACTACAAATCCCATAATGCAGCGCCTGTTTGTTCATTCATTCATTCCCGCATCCATTGCGTCAGAGTTTGACACCCCTGCTTTAGACGGTCAGTCCGTCGTTGTTCAGAGCCAGTGAGCAATGGACGGAATATGAAGTGTGTTAATGCGCGATAAAATAATTGTCGGCTTTAATTAATAACACGTTAACGTGCCCAGCTATAATATATATATAGCCCTCTCTGGGAACCATCACCTTATCATGGTGGAGAGGTTTGTGAGTCCCTGTGAACCTGAGAGCTGTGTTGTCGGGAGCCTCGTGCTCCTGGTAGGGTCTCCAAAAGCAAAGTGGTCTCAGGGGAGGGGCCAGACTAAGAATGATTCACAAGACCCCTCATGGAATCGAACAAGAGTGGAAAAGTTACCCTGCCCGGAGGAAGCCAGAGGCCCCTGTCTGGAGCCAGGCCCAGAGGGAGGGCTCGTTAGTGAGCGCCTGGTGGCCGGGTTTGACACGGAGCCCAGTTGGGCACAGCCTGAAGAAACAATATGGCACCCTCCTCTCCATCCTATGGGCCCACCACTCATGGGATGAACCATGGGGGTCGGTTGCGCTGTCACATGGGTGGCAGTGAAGGTCAGGGACCTCGACGGACCAGACCCGGGCAGCAGAGGCTGGCTCCGGGGACGTGAAATGTCAGCTCTCTGTGGGGAAAGGAACCGGAATTTGTGGGGCTCTACGCACGTCTCGGTTCTGGAACCGTACTCCTGGATAGGGGATGGACTTTATTTTACTCTGGAGTTGTGGGGATACTCACAAACCCCTAGCTGAGTGCTGTTATGTTGGAGTTTACCCCGGTAGACGAGAAGGTCCTGAGCGATTATGTAAGCGTTTTATCTGATCTAAGGCCGCATGTTCTGGACACTCAGTTGAAGAGAGGGGCGGAGCTGTCAACTGATCACCATCTGGTGGTGAGTTTGGTTAAGGGG
This sequence comes from Aphredoderus sayanus, assembly GCA_027564795.1. Taxonomy (NCBI): domain Eukaryota; kingdom Metazoa; phylum Chordata; class Actinopteri; order Percopsiformes; family Aphredoderidae; genus Aphredoderus; species Aphredoderus sayanus. The sequence goes on from JAODUG010005426.1 coordinate 1,377, forward strand.
TGGGGGAAAACTCTGGACAGACCTGGTAAGCCCAAGCGGGCGGTGTGGGTGAATTGGGAACATCTGGAGGAGGCCCTTGTCCGCGAGATCTTCAACTTACACCTCCGGCTGAGTTTTTTGGCACTCCTGTGGGGGTTGGGGACATTGAACTTGAGTGGGCAATGTTCAAAGCCTCCATTGCTGAAGCTGTGGCAGAGAGCTGTGGCCTTAAGGTCTTAGGTGCCTCAAGGGGCGGTAACCCCCGAACATCGTGGTGGACATGGTGGTAAGGGAAGCCGTTCAACTGAAGGAGGCCTTCCGGGATATGTTATCCTGGAGGACTCCAGAGGCAGATGCAAGGTACCGACGGGCCCGAAGGGCTGCAGCAGGTGTGTGAGAAGTTCGGAGAAGACGTGGAGAAGGACTTTCGGTCGGCACCAAGGTTTTTCTGGAAAACCGTCCACCACTTCAGAAAGGGGAAACGGGGAACCATCCAAGCTGTGTACAGTAAGGATGGGACGTTGTTGACCTGAGGTGGTAATATCGCGGTGGAAGGAACACTTTGAGGGGACTGACACCCTTCTTTAACATTGCGTGGAAGTCTGGGACAGTCCGAAGGAGTGGCAGACCGGGGTGGTGGTTCCCCTATTTACAAAGGGGGACCAGAGAGTGTGTGCCAATTACAGGGGTATCACACTTCTCTGGCTCCCAGTTAAAGTCTACTTCAAGGTGCTGGAAAGGAGGGTTCAGCAGATAGTCGAACCTCAGATCGAAGAGGAACAATGCGGTTTTGGTCCTGGTCGTGGAACAACGGACCAGCTCTTTACTCTCGAATGATCTTGGAGGGGGCTTGGGAGTATGCTTATCCGGTCTACATGTGTTTTGTGGATCTGGAGAAAGCATATGACCAGGTCCCTAGGGAGATACTGCGGGAGGTGCTGAGGGAGTATGCTGTGAGGGGTTCCCTTCTTTGGGCTATCCAATCACTGTACGCCCAAAGCGAGAGCTGTGTCCGGATTCTCGGTAGATCAGACTCGTTCCAGGTGGGTGTTGGTCTCCGCCAGGGCTGCACTTTGTCACCAATCCTGTTTGTGGTATTCATGGACAGGATATCGAGGCGTAGAATGGTAGTGGGAGGGGTTGCGGTTGGGTTGCCTGCGGATCTCATCACCGCTTTTTACAGATGACGTTGTCCTGATGGCATCATCGGTCCGTGACCTGCAGCACTCACTGGATCGGTTCGTATCTGAGTGTGAAGTGGTTGGGATGAGGATTAGCACCTCTAAATCTGAGGCCATGGTTCTCAGCAGCAAACTGATGGAGTGCCTACTCCAGGTAGGGAATGAGTCCTTACCCCAAGTTAAGGAGTTCAAGTACCTCGAGGTCTTGTTCGCGAGTAAGGATACATTGGAACGTGAGATTGGCCAGAGAATCGGAGCAGCGGGAGTGGTATTGCAATTGCTTTACCACAGCATTGTGACGAAATGACAGCTGAGCCAGAAGGCAAAGCTCTCGATCTACCGGGCAATTTTCATTCCTACCCTCACCTATGTTTCTGCTTACCTTTTCAGTGGGATCCTGGAAAACTGTCTTTCAATCGAAACTCCAGGGGTGGATTGTTCATCCTCTTGAACTCCAGACCAAATCATGGTCGAGGTCACTAATTATTGCATATTCAAAATTCAGCCGGAAGGAATAAAGAAGGACTCTGACTCAAAAGTTGTAATATAATTGAGAAATTAATTCAAAAAGCAATGAACAATCCGAAGTTAGAATTTGCCACAGCCGTGGACAGGTAAACACACGCAGGGTCGCTAATGTGGCGTATCCTTACATTTTATTTTACATTGCCCTGGAAATGAGTAGTAATAATAACTTAAAAAAGGGAGTGTGGCTTGTACTCGTACATACATTGTATAATGAAAATAAAATAAGAAAAGTATAACGCTTAAAATACAGAAACATATGGTTATAATAATTTACAATCTCAAAAGATAATTAGTTTGAGGGTCAACTATGTTTCATACTGCTTTAACTGCTAGCAATGACTAAAGTCAGCAATGAGGCTGCAATGTTTCACCCAGCCTTTTCTAATTTCTGATAGCAAACAGATGGTGTTAGAAAAATAATATATTCATCTCATATTCTTTTCTTCCAGACTGCTAACACCTTTTGCAAAAAGTTTCTTCATTATCACTTTATATTAATCAGTTCAACAACTGATCACACATTAAGACCTACGTTGATTGAAATCTCATTGTCACGACTGATCACACTCCTCAGTTCAGTTGGGTAGTCAACTATCATTCAACAAACTGAAGTGCACTAAGTAGAAACACACAGTTTGTGCCAAACAATCTATTTGCAAATTGTTGCTTATGAGTATTCTCATTATCTTTGTGCCACCTATAGTTTTTTCACTTTTCTCCACATTGCAATTACCTATTTGGCAATGACTGCCAAATCAAAACGGCCTATTTTATTACTTCCATCACAAGTGTTATTAGTACAGCTTATTTCCATCTGCATTCCACATATATCTCAGTTGGCTTCAGTAAACGCATATAAAGAAAAGGCTATGAATGCTATGAATTTTGGCCAACAGAAAAAAGTATGTATTCATAACCTCTGTTGGTTGTAGCCTTTAGGTAATACAGTATGCTTCTCTCCAGATGTTTCCAATTTTTTTAATTGCTTAAGGGTCACCGCTGGACACAACCCTGAGAATAAATAATCTTTGTCTAGGCAGCATGAACTCCTAGTGCCTCCAAACATTGAGCCCATAGATCCGCAGATGCCTGACATTAGCCTGCTGAACCATTAAATGTTATCTTCCGAAGACACTAGGGCCAGGAAACCACACCGTACAGAATCTGTTGACAGCTACTTACAGCTACTACAATATAATCACACCCCATGTGGAAAGGCAATGAATTAAAGGCAAATGCCTATAATGCATCTGCTGTCCTGTTTTATGTCCTAAAATTTAACAGTGTGCTTTATTCCTGATGTGACAGATCAGTTGTTGAACAAGCACTCTGTGTTTAAAAAATTAAACATGGTGGTGTTTGCAGTGGTAAATGTATTCCTAATACAGGGATTAGCCTGAGAGTACTTCACTTGGTAGCAAAGTAATGGTGCTAAATGAAATCTGGCACCACGTCTAACCCTAGTGCCATTCTTTGCTATCTTTTGAGTCTTCTATGATCGTATCGGATGCATCTTACTGACACCTTAGACAGACAGACAGAGGACAGGGAAATTAGTTTCACACCACACACTCAAATCTCGTGAATTATCAGCGCATAATACATTTTCTTTTTTAAGTTTCAGCTGTCACGCTGCTTACAGCTGTCTGATCATCATGTTTGTGCTGCTTGTTCAGTCATTAGGTCAGGTGTTTTGTGCCAGATATGTGTGGATCCATTTTAAAGTGTGAGGTAGAAATGTGAGTGGATTTGTGGGCCTTTGTGTTGGTGACATAGCCTCATTCAGAGGAAGTTAAAAGACACAGATCAGAGCATAAGGGAATTCTATCCTATTTGTAATGGTCTTAAAAAACGAAAGACCCTAGGGGGTGCTTGCTAGCTACAGTATATCTCCAAAAATAAATCTATGCCAAGCACTTGTGTTCCTGTTGTATTGCTTGTTCTCTTTAAAATCTGGCTGCACCCCATTGGCTCAGCCCTGTAGGAGTCTGTGCAGTATACTGATATTTAAAATGTTGAGGACTTACGTTGTGGCCTTGTTGTATTTTACCCAATAAAAGGATGTTGCTGCAGGTTTTTTAGAAAAAATGGCCCTGTTCAATTTCTATAGTATGCATTATCCATCCATCCATCCATCCTCAACCACTGTCCCATTGTACTCAACCATTGTATGCATTATATATTATATAAATTTTCGTATGTATTACATACTATTAGTATTTACTGATGGTAGTCGTCAGTGCAAGTGACATGTGATGTCAGGTGTTTGGGACAGTTTGCGTTGTGTTGGATGAATTGTACGTTTCTTTCAGTATTTTCATACTGAATTTACATAATATTGCTGATCATTTGGTCACCATGGTACCTGGTTGTTCTTGCTTTCCTTTCAAAAGTATAGTTAGAACATGTCTAAGACCACTGGTCATATACTGGTTGGTATTACCCAATTGAAGTGCAAGTTTTTAATTGCTATTTCAGTTTTGTCCATTTCGACTCTGAAAGTCATTTTCTTATCACTTTAATGTACCACTGAATAAACACTGCTCCACCTCACCTAACACCAAACTACTAAACCACAGTCCAATGTACCAGGACAGTGCTCAGATTCTCACCTAGGAGCTTCTGCTTTGGGCAGAAGGCGGGACTGTATACACATTGAAACCAGAAAAGGCTGTGAAGAGATTTCTTTTTGTGTTTTTCCCCATTCTTGTACTGTGTCTGTGTTAGCTTGAGGGGTAAAGCATATATTGTGAAAGTGGGCTGCGGATGTGGGCGTCCTGATCTTTTCCTGGCCTTCACCCACCAAGGTGAATCACTTATGGGTTTGATGCAAAGCATCACAACACTCCCACTCAGCCAGAAATGGAGCCACCTTTCTTGTACAAAGTACTTCAAAAGACCAATCCAAGTCTTAAAAAAATGGAAAAATGTTTTGAAGGTGCTTCTTTCTTCTTTAATGCTGGGGCTGCTGTTTTGTTTAGAAAGGAAATAGACATCGTTAAAAAGCGCTGCTGCCACAGAACTGATGCAGCCTGGCAACATCCTACAATATAAATATTTTTTGCAAATCCCTTTTCATGGTCCGTCATCAGTTCTCACCATGTGTTCTGAAATACAAACCATCAAGCAACTAGTTCCAATAATGATGATTATGAGCGAGACGCTGGTAGGCAGTGACAACATAAATGCTCAAAACCCACACGTTTATAAGGAATCATTCAAAACTACATGGATCATCTAGCTGAATAAACACAATCTTTAGCCTTCAATAAAACACCTTAGTCCATTTATGTGGGAATAACACAGACGTAAGATCAATATTAGAGCAAAAATGAAATCCCTCAGGCAGTAAGAGATTATTTAGAAGCCTGTCACTGAAATTAATATCAGTGAATCAGGTGAACTGCACGGTACAAGGTTGCTTGAGGAACGCGATATGCTTGAAAATGTCAGCAATTAAACCCAATGCAAAAAACATATGTGAGTCCATGATCAGAGAGGAGGAGAAAACCCTATTATGTGAACCTAAAGCCTCCCCAAAAAAGAGCAGGCAATGATCAGTTTAAGGGAGAGAGATTGCAGGCCAGACACCTCCCAGGAATGGTTTGACAATCAGTTTAAAGATAGATAAACACTGTTCTCAAACAGTTGAAAAAGAGAAATATGACATACTGTATATAGACAGGGATATACAGTATAAGGAGATGGAGTGTCTGATTTCTGCTCTGTCTGGTTTTGTTGTGAGGGCCCAGGGAAATGACAGCCCAGACATGGATTTGTCACTGAAGGATCATGTGGAAATAAATGTATGTGGGGTGTCTGTCTATTGGTCCACAGCAATACAGCCAGAACAGCCATCAGCATGGTCCAGTGAGATAAGCCAAAGGCTGTCACATGTAATCCATGATTTTATTGTTCTGTGCACAAATGGGATAGTATTTATTGAATGACGTGCATCTTCACTATCACTACAGTAAGGCAAAGGAACCTAATGTCAATGCCCTAATCACTAAGCTACAATTATAACCTCCATTTGAAATAACAATTGAAGTTCTTTGATATAGATATGAGACCAAAAGATTCCACAGAACACACTTAAATGAACACTGATATATAGCTTTATTGATAACTGAACAATATGGGAGTAAATATTTATAATCATTCTATTTTTCTTGTGCAAATCCAAATGTTGATTCTAAAACGACTTTAACTATCCAGTTTTCTTTTGTTGTTATTAGCATAATTCTTTTATTGACTTACAATTACATGCAACACAAGCCAAATTCTACTTTGTGAGCACTTCCACGCATCTTAGCTCCAAAAAGTGCTTTCTGCATTATATGGGTTATGGTTCTTATGACTAACGCCACAACTTCCCACACAGAATGCCTTTCTCTTTATTTGGAGTGAACATGCATGACATTTTCGTTTGATACTGTACATTTACAATTTAGGACCACATTGTCACATTAGCTGGCTCTTTGCATAACATTAACTGTAACTGAGTTTTAGCTATACTTACTATGTATGAATAAAAGTTTGTGTGTTTTCAGTGTGTATATATAGATTACATGCACATGAATTAAAGCACCTGAATATGTTTTGACTGTTAAATCAGTTTTTTGCAAGCATTGTGGGCAGTAGCTTTTTAAAATACACTTCACTATAATATTGTCTGGGCACAATTACATCTGCTGTCACCCATGTCTGTCTTGTCTTGCTCCGGTCCATGTTTTCCCTGTTGTCTACTGTCCACGCCAGTTTTGGTCTGTCCCGGTCCATGTTTTCTTTGTGTCTGCTCCTGCCTCATGTTTGTTTATTGGTTTCACCTGCCCCTCGTTGTCAGTGTCCAATGGTCTGCCTTGTCTTCCCCTATATTAGCCCCTTGTTTTTTGTTGGTTCATTTTGGATGTTGCCTGTTGCTGTATGTTTGACGTCTGTGAGTTACTCTGCTATAATGATCTTTACCATGTACCTGCCCTAGACTTTGTAGGCTTTTCAGAGATCTAAACCTGATCAAAACACATTTGTAAAAAGGGGCGGAAACCAACAGGAACTTTTTTTCTGGCTGGACTGCATAACCTACCGGCTACTCAAAGCGCTGTACATGATTGCCGTTCACACACACACACACATTCATACACCGATTAATGGAGCCACCTGACCACCAGGAGCAGTTAGGGTTAGGTGTCTTGCTCAAGGACACTTTGACACTTAGTAAGGAGTTGGCGGCGTTCGAACCAGCAACTTCTCAATCAGCTGTCGCCCCGCTCTACCCACTGCCGCCCGGCTATATTTTTAAGATGATAGAATGCTGTTTTGGTGACCGCTTTGATATGGATATTACTGTTAACCCTCCCGCTGTCCTAAGGCATTTCAGCAGACTACCAGCAGAGAGCCAACCGCGGAATGTCATATATTCTTAGTGTGAAACACTTTGCGTTACATGAATTTGTATGAAAAGTGCTATATAAATAAAGATTGATTGATTGATATGTCTGTGTTGTGGTTGGCGCCGCTAACGGCAAGTGCAGCGGGAGGTTTAAATGTGTGTCAGAACACCTAGATTACGCACTTGCTCCCTGGCTTTAAGGGCCCGAGCGTTGAACAGAAGTGGCCCCAGAACTGATCCCTGTGGAACTCCGCATGTCAAAGCCACCCTATCAGTTTCACGATTACCAATGGTGACAAAGTAACTGCAGCCATCTAGATAAGATTTAAACCAATCGAGGACTGTCCCAGAGAGGCCTACCCAATTTTCCAGCCTTATAAGTATTCTATGATCTACAGTGTCAAATGCTACAGCTACTAATAGAACCAGAACTGTTATTTTATCAGATTCAGTATTCAGCCGTATATCAATTAAAACTTTAATCAGGGCCGTTTCAGTACTGTGGTGAGGTTGATTGTAGACAACCTTTTCAATAGTCTTGGCTTTTAAAAGGTAGATTTCATACATGCCTATAGTTATTCATTATATATTCATCCAGTGTTTTTTTTTTAATAGGGGCTTAATGGCAGCTGTTTTTAGAGACATTGGGAAGATGCCTGATTGCAGAGAGCTATTAACTATCTTCTATAGGTCCATTAATAGGGAGTTAAGAATTGTTTTTATAAAGTCTTATGGCATTGTGTCAAGACAGCAAGTAGATGCTTTAAGATGTCGAACGTTTTGATCAATTGTATTAAAATGCGACATAATAACCAAGTTATGTCTTGGTGGTTGTGGTGACAGTACAGAAACCTTGTTAGACTGTATAGTTCTAATGGTCTGTCTTTATTATTAATTATTATTCATCAGTGGACATGAGTTCTGTTGCTATCTGCTTTACTGGTTGCAAGCCTGTCAACCATGACAAATATGTGTGGGTATTGTTAATATTCTTATTGATCATTCCCGATAAATGTTGCTGTCTGGCCCTGCGTAACTCATTGTTGAAGCTACCAAGGCTTGGTTTATTGATATGTCAATGAATTTGAAGTCTAGTTTTCCTCCACACTTTTTCAGGGCACTTACTGTAGAATGGAGACATTACTTTTCTAAATACAGTAATACTTATGAATTAAATAAAAATGTAAATTTGAATGAAACAATGTATTAAAAAAGTAATTTACTTTTTTGTCTACATAGTAATAACAGTACAGTATTCAATCTGTCTAATTTCTATGTATACATGTTTTCTTAAACTTCTATGTATAAATGTTGTCTTAAACATGTCAGAAATGCTTTTGTTGTCATTGTTGGTTAATATATTAATTTTTTTCCTAAACTCACAAACTTCTCTGAGACAATTACAGTCATACATAAATTCTCATTAATTTCAGACAACTCCATTAACTGGAGTAAATCCATAGTTTTAACTGTAATGTGTGATTTCCAAAGTATATCTACCACACCGCTAAAGTCTGGTAATATTAAATATCTGGGTGTAAATATT
>JAODUG010005427.1:0-10002 GCA_027564795.1 Aphredoderus sayanus
ATATATATATATATATATATATATATATATATCAATTCTTAATATTTCTGTTTGCTTAGAAAAGGTGGCCATTCTCTTGTGTATATCAAGAGACTACAGTAAACATTATTCTTATGTACAGCATATGACATGAAGTTACACACTCTTGTGCAGTAGGTGGCAGTATGCGCCTTAAAGTACCCGCCAATAAACTGAGAAGAAGAACAATGAAAACAGGAAATATATCGTCACAGTCGTTTGTTGTACTTTATAATGTGCATATTATAAACTGTTACAGAAAGTAACGATTTTTTGCGACCACTAGTCGTGGATCTGTTCACTTTTTAGCATTTTCTTGCCTAATGTATCGGTTGGCGTAGCAGGTTTCTGTAGCGTGCAACAATGCCTCAAGAAGTTCAGCAGGCGCTGCCTTTATTTCGATCTAAAATTACAAGAGATCGAATCCAAGCTGTGTTTTACAACCGAACTCCTCGTGTGGTGAAACCAGTATGGATAGATTTTAAGGGAATCCCTAAGACATATGTTAACGTGCAGCCAGGAACGGGGCTTCAGATTACAACGTTTTATGGTAAACTTTGTTGTCAATATCAGAACTAACAACAGCAATGATGAAAATGATAACGACTTGGTGTTTTTTGTGTGATCTTATCGATGAGTTGGGCTACTATATAACCTAATGTAAGAGCATTTCGTTGGACTAATGAAGAACACCGCCATCTAGAGGTTACATGATTTAGTGTTGTGAATTAAGATAATCTAATTACATTTTCCACCAGATAGTAATACATAAGTAGTTATAGTGGCCTCCATCTTCTTACCTCATCATGTTTTTCTAGATCACCTGTGGATGTTCCAAGATGCAGTTACTGATGATCTCCTGAGAGTTAACAATAAAGATTTCTATTGTCCTAAGAAGCCGGATGGTCCTGCAGTTGCCAATATAACGTTACCAGGTAGAGTTCACAGGATTATTTTCACATGCCCACAAAAGGCCAGTTATACGTTAACATGTCAGATTTAACAAACCATTCTATGTGATTGTGTGTGTACAGTTTTCAGCCTCAAGGAACGTGCTCTCCAGGTTGTTCGGTTCTTGGTGCGAAGAGAAGACTACAGGAGGCTGGAAATAGCACGGAGTCTACATGAGGACCTGGAAGACAAACCTACTGTTTTTAAAGAACTCAGGCGTTTGGAGCAACAACTGTCAGCGAGGCTTCAAGACCAGTAGACATGATACAGCAGGATCATTTGCAATTTGGATGTCCTTCACTTTTTGACAATGGCATATGTCTGCCATGGCTAGTGACCTGAATAACCCAAAGAGGAAGATGAGACAGTATACCGGTTTTTGAACGTTAGTTAAGTCACTGTTTTAGCATCTTTACCGATTGTATTGACTGGCTTCAAGTTTGATCAACTACCTGCGTATAGCATACTCATTCACTGTGTTTATTTACACGACACATAACTTAAAATATGTATGCACTCATATGCATCCTATTTAATACTATAGAGATGTATGTATAATGAGGCATACCACACTACACTCGTTTATAGTTATGTCAGGAAGGGTTAGCAGCGACATACTTTTCAAAGTTTGGGACATGGTTTTTGACATGGTTTGGGCCCATTGACATCTCTTACAATTGATTCAGGGTGATGTGTTAAAGGTCAAGGTTGTATGTTAATTCCATTTTATAGTGATGTTATATCAATATATGTAAGCCGACCTGTTTCATCTACAGTACCAGTCACTGAATATATGATCACGTCTGTAAATACTGTAAAAACACTTAAGTAGTTTCTTTTTTCTTTCTTACAATTTCTTCATATCCAAGGTTATACTTTATGTTCAAACTAAATTCTTTATGTTCTAGAAATATACCAGCAAATAAATCAATACTGTTTAAAACTGAAGGGATGCTTGTTTGTTTATATAGCTTGATGAGTTTTGGGCTGATTATGTAAAAGTTGATGTGTGTAACCAGTGTAACCTCACTAAGACCCCTCTGTTTATTCTATTGATTAGACAAAATAGATGGCCTTGTCACAAATCTACTAGAACTATTTAATGTTTATGCATATATGAGAAAGACCATGTGAGTTAATAGTTTTATGACTGCTGCATCTATGACGTGTACAACTTTAATGTTGCAAATGAAAGTGATACTGTTGCTAAACTGTTGCTTGGCAACAAAGCAACAAATCGGCTGTCTTTGCAATATGAGCAAGTTGCATTAGAAATGCAAGCAAGCAAGAAGAAAACATGCAGCGCTAACCCTTTCAGACAGCGATAGTGAGTTATTTTCCCATTTTCATCACACAGTAATACTGTACTTTATTTATAGTTAGTTAATCCTGATTTTAAAATGCATACTTTGTTTCATCCAATATTTCCCCCCAGTATGACCTTTTGGCCAAAGAATCATCCAGTCCTCTTTCCTCATCTCCACACAGACCATTGGACCAAAATGAAAACAATGGTAAGAACATTCAAAAAGCCATTCTTCTGCTTAAATGCTAAATTAATAAATTAAACAATATGTGATATGTGAAATGTCATTATTTCTTATTCTGACAAGGTACCAACGTATCTTGTGCCCTTTCCAACGGCCATGTTGAAGGATAAAGGTATAGTAAAAATAAATGTAGAATCATGATGTAGAATGCAGGACTAGCTCAAACTCTGCTGACAACTATAATGCTATATAGTATTCTGTACCTTTTCAATTAAAAACAATTCCTCTCAGTTGGGTGGGCAAGGATAATGCACAATATTTGAACACTTGACTATGTGATTAATAATTGTATGGTGTTTGGTTTAAAGAGATGATAATGTCATTTCAGGAGTGATGCTGGACTAATCCCATTTGAACTGAAATGTTATCGAATTGATTTCTAACATACATTTTGACATGGAGCTTATTTTGCTTTTAAATCATTAAGAGTAGTATTAAGAGAACAAAGAAAAGCATTACTTTAAATGAACTGATCAATAAAACAATCCTTTAATAATTAAAATGTGCTCAAAACATTTGCATTTCAAACATACGCACTCATTTCACAAAACGTGTATATTGTTTTAATTGTTTTAATCGATCTTGCCAATAGATTATTCTGGTGATGACCTATTCTTAATTTTTTATTCAAATTTTGGTAGATTTACAAGACTATGGATCAAACCAAGGTGGTCTTATATGGACCAGCAACTGCTTTTTACCACCTCTTCCTCAGGATACCAGCACTGTTCCTAATGATTCAATTTCTGCAACAAAAGGTAATTTTGAAGCTAACTGTAATGACATACTGTATTTAACATTTTATGAATTATGTATTGTATTTTATGAGGCTTAATTAACCTTACCTAACCTAACACTTGACCTTTTCACATTACCTTTTTATCAGGCACTTACTCCAGGAATCAAAACTCAAATACCTCACCGCAATATTGTCCCCAGTACAGAAATGAGTACAATGATCGTGCTAAGAGGGGCTTCTGCTACTGGCTAATTGAAAAAAAGGCCCCCAAATGTAAGTCATTTCTGATATGACTTAACACTACTGTAATTTTGGGGACATTTTAAAATACTCAAGATTGAGCAAGAGTTACTGTAAATATATTTTACTGTTTTAATACCTACCACCATATAAACAAATAAGTAGAATTTTCATGAAATACCATTCTTTACTATATTTTATTTCTATAGGTCATGGACACTGCTTTGGATCTTACAAGACCTTTCTAGGATTACCAAGAGTCTGAAAATGTGTTTTTTATTCTTGCATAGCATCTTTTGTATGTGACCTATTACCTTTATGAAATACCTCTACAAATGTTTAGGAGACAGTACTGTATATACAGAAATATTGACACATTTCTTATATCTTTCATTGTCTTTAACATCTGGGTTGTTGCATACACTATGCAACATGAAATTAATGGGCTATACTGTACCTTAGAGTAATTTTAAAAGTAGACTATACAGTTTCATTATATAGATTTATTGATGTTACTCTAAATGCTTAGGGGGTTATTTATCTCTTCTCCTTGTCGTGAAGATATATATGTTTGAGGAGCAAGCACTGCCACTCTGGATTTAACCAATCAGAGCTGATTAAGTGTCTAGTCTGGATTTAAGCAGGCTGCTCAGGATGCTCTTATTTCATTTACCAATGGTAAGTAGTCATAAAATTAAGTTAAAGGTAGCACACTGTATACAGTTCAAGTATTAAATCATGAAATTATTCAGTTCAGATATATGCATTTTATTTGCAGCTATTAGTCTGTTTTGGTTTTAATTCAATGAAACGACTGGAAAGAATGGGCGCATTAGACAGCCCGAGTCGATAGCCTATTTCACTCAGCCCACCACAGCACTTTCACTTCGGTGGAGAGAAGACGTTCAGCAGCGAGTGAGACGAGAGAACAGTAGGATAATATACACAACAACACGCATATAACCAATTTGAATAGAATGTGTTATGTGTATTGTCATAATCATATTAGCCTATAAACATATGCTGCATCTTTTGCATGGGTTTAATTGTAATGGATACTGTACATGAGATCGAAAACGGGCCTAAACTCTAAATACGAGCAGAACTCAAATGAGAAGCGAATACGAACTCACACCGCCACCTAGTGGATTGACTGGAACACCTGTGGCTTACACAAGGCATGGTTGACGTTGAGAAACGGTCACGTGATACACAAATTAGTCGCATTTGTCTCCAAACTTGAAACAGGTAGCGTATCACTCATTATATTTTTGAAAACCACTTCATTAGTTTGCTACGGAATAATTAGTTAGACGTCTGCTTCAGCAGCAATCTACATAGTGTTTTCTATGGTTAATAACATTACACATTCATTGAAACATGTAATTTATGTATGTAAGTTGCAATTAGCATCAACGCCAGTGCAGTTGAGAAAGCTAGCTATGGTGCGCACGATGACAGAAGGAACTGATTCTTATACTGTAATATTATACCATATCACAATTTCTAGCACATATACTGCCTCATTGAAAACGTAGAAACGTAGACTACTGTTAGTTTGACAAGGAGCAAATTAAACTAAACATTTAAATATTTTTTCATGCTTGTACTGTGGAAAAAGACAGATTGCAAATTAAAATAACCACAATAACATGTACAGTATACACGTTTTTGCCTTACATTGATTAATTCTAGCTTCCTATGAAAGATTCCTTAATTTTTACTTTTTGAAATAGTGAGTAGCCAGTTTGTACAGTAATAGGCTAAATTGCAAAGTAAAGTTGTGGACAAACGTTTTAAAATTATAATATTGTGCGTTTTCTCAAAAACATTAATGTATGCCTATTAATATTTTTGGATTCAGGATTCATAATATGCTTAACAAGAGAGAAAGTGAATTGGGATTTAAAAACAAGATATTTTCTGATGGAATTCTTCATTTAAAATTGACAAGGAGCTGTCCACAGTAATAATACACCATTCATTACCTTTAATAAGAGCTTAGATTTATACAGCAACAAAGAAAAACACAGGTGAAGTGAATAATGTTTCATTTTCTCCTAATGCTCCTGCGATTTATTGGAAGTGAGTTGGTTGTTGTAGTGAACATGTTGGATGCAGGAGTAATACATGTACACATTAACACATACACTAACACCCCTTTTGTGTGTGTGTATAATATGGAAGACCAACAATAGGGCATATACATTTATAGACAATTGGTTGTTTGAAAACTTTGTCCAACTTTACTTTAGCAGGCCCTAATGCAAACCACTGACCCTGTTAATTTGTTCAGGTTCTGAGATGGACACCAACAAAAATAAGTTGGCATTTAAGTGGTTAAGAACCTCCATTGCACCTCCCGTGACTACACCTGCTTCCAGTAATATGTCGCCCAGTACCGATCAGACCACCCCGTCGCCTGGACTCAACAAGTCTGTAGGATCCTCTGGCTTCAGAGAACTCAGCCTGGACACACCTAAGAGGAAAGTCGAGGTTCTGAGTGGGACCATTCCTCTCAGAGGCAAAAACAAACTAAGAAGACTCTCCAGGGATCATTTTAAATTACTTACTTCTTCCCAGGTAAATCTTTACCATGTTCTCTTGTTCATCCAACATAGTGCACTTTTGCACTCAGGTGTTTCAATGTAACATAAGATTTGACAGGGTCCTTGAAGTACTGCCAGTGCACAAATGAGGATACTGATTAATGACTAATCACTACATAATCATGTTTTTCCCCCCCTAGACAGTGTCAGTGGATAGCACCTCTACAGTGGAAGCCATAGAGGGTCTGGGGTTATCAACTCCACCTAAATCTTTAATCTTGAAGAAAAAAGACAGGACACCAGATGAAGGATCAAAGGCTATCTACTTGAAGGCTTTGTCAGAAGTCTTTGGCAAGAAAATAACACCCCTTACCAAGAGCCGCAGAACCAAGAGCCCCAGAACCAAGAGTTCCAGTGTCCTTCACCACAACAAGACCTCACCAGTGACAAGTGACATTCCCAGTTTGGAGCCAAATGACAATGAGCTGCTGAATATCAACTGCTGCTCACCTGAACCTGAGGATAAATCTGAAGACCTTACACCGTCACATAGAGAAGTTCTGTACTCCCCTAGGCGAGTGTTTGAGGATGATAAAGACGACAGCACAGTCTTTAAAACCAACAGAAGGGTACGTTGTTTTTCCCCAAACTTAAATTGTCTTTGCTACAATTCCCCCTGCATACTATTCTTCTTTTTCTTTCTGCCTGACAGACTTTGTTTCTGAGAAGAAATGATACACCAGAATGCTGCGATGAGCAGGTCCCAGTGTTAATAAAGACCTGCTATGAACAGAGTTCTATCCCTATTGGAGAGGTGCCAGAGGTTGAGGACGATGACGAATCACTCCCTGCACTTGAGCAAATGCTAAATTCTTCCTTCCAGAGTGACAGCGAGCTACCCCGTAGCAATTCAGGGAGGACAGTTTTCCTGTCAAGAAAGCAACCCTCTTCACACAGACCAGGAAGCCCTGTGAGCCCCAGGAATCCTTGTAGTTCCTCACCTGGCCCCTTTGTTCTACCTATACACTCACACAAAGCCTCATTGTCCGCAACGAAGGTTTCCTCTTTAAGTTATAGCATGTTTACCCCTCCTTGCTCCAGCTCATTGTCAAAATCAACACGCAGGCACTCCAGTGCGGGCTGTGCCAGGCCTTACCATAGCAGCCCTCCTAGTTATTATGGCATCACTTCCAAGAGGTTGTCTATGGGGGCGGAGCCTATATCCATCAGTTACCCTCACACAGCAAATCACTGTGGCTTCATAGATACTCACTGTCACCTGGACATGCTATATGGCAAGTTGGGCTACCAGTGCAGCTTCAGGCGCTTTCGGAGTATACACAAGAGCAGCTTTCCGGCAGAGTTTAGTGGCTGCATTGCAGACTTCTGCAACCCACGTCTCATGATGAAGGAGGACTTATGGGAGGGTTTGCTTGCAGAGGATATGGTATGGGGGGCATTTGGTTGCCACCCCCACTTTGCCAATGAGTATTCAGATGTCCATGAGCGCAACATTTTAATGGCCATGAAGCATCCTAAAGCTGTGGCATTTGGAGAAATTGGCCTGGACTACTCTCACAAAAACAACACCAGCTCTTCTAAGCAAAAACAGGTACATTTTTATGGCCATTTAATTTTTTTATTGATTTATTAACAAACCATTAGCACATCCACAAAGCAATCACCCTGTTATAATGTAAGTAAACAAAAGCCAAACCTTATTTCGCTCCAACATTGTTCAAAGATGTTTAAAACTTTAACTCCAGCAATCATTATGGGCTGCTAAAAAGTTTGTAAACCTTTTAGAATTTCCTGTATTTCTGCATACATTTGACTTACATTTTTAGGTTTGACTGGAACAAAGCAATTGCTAAACTGTAAGGAATTATAACAATGAAATAATTACTTGTTTTTTATTTGTATGCACTGCAGTAGATATTTGCTTAAAAACTAAATATTCAAAATGTGCAACTCTTTCTACCCTTTAACCCAAATTGATGAATGAATGAATGCTAAATGCGTAATGTGTCCTGTTTGTTTGCCTTTGTCCTCCGTCTTCTCCGTAGGTGTTTGAGCGTCAACTGCGTTTGGCTGTATCCATGCAGAAACCATTAGTGATCCACTGTAGAGATGCAGATGACGACCTGTTGGAAATCATGAAGAAATGTGTCCCCAGGGACTACAAAATTCACAGGTGCGAATGAGAGCACATAGCTAAGATTAGATAACAGTCTCAGAAGAAATGTGTCACTGCAGTTGCATGAATCATTGGACATTGTGTACTCCTTCACCTTGCTTGCCCACACAGCAGTACACACAGAGTACAATTCTCTACTCGAGAGACATTACAGACGCCCCTGGTATACATAAGGACAGATAGTGAGTTAGAACGTGAAATCAAAACGGTGAAGAACATTTCCAAACTAATCCAACATCATTTAAATTGGCCACCGTGAGATTACCCTACATGCAAATTCTTACAGTTAGTGCTTCTATATGACTTTTGCCACTAGCTGTCATACTAGAGCAGCAGCGTCTCATACCAGAGAGAGAGATGAGATGAGATGCTTTGTAAGTCACACACATGCACTAACATGCATGCATGGCCGGATCAGCTATGAAAACAAAGAAATTAGGTTAATGAGATTATAACACTCAGAGCAGGTGTGATGTAATTCTCTGCTCAACTTGCAGTAACTCCACTATACTGTATCTTGTATATACAGTACACTATAGTATATACTGTATACAAGTATACTCACAGCAAACTACATATTGTGCTATATACAATATGATTACAATATTGTACAGAGCACATTTAACATAACATTAAATGTTAATGTGGAATACACAACTTGGAACCCACCACAAAAACACTAAATATATATTTGTTGTGCATTGTGGTGTCTAATGGAAATCTCTTTGTAGCCTACTACATTTAAGTATGTTTTCTCCCTTTTGTCAAAAATAGGGCAGAAGAGTATGCGAAGCAAATGTAAATAATGAAGTCTGTCTACGTAAAAAAAAAACACTCAAGATATTTGCATCCTTGACCGCAGGCACTGTTTCACGAGAAGTTATCCAGTGATTGAGCCCTTCCTGAAGGAGTTTCCCAACCTCTATGTGGGATTCACAGCGTTGATCACCTACACCCAAGCCAGAGAGGTCAGAGATTCTGTCTCTAAGATCCCTCTCAACAGAATAGTGGTGGAGACAGATGCACCATATTTTCTGCCACGACAGGTAATGTCAAACAAACAGCTCATAGTCTTCATTATTTGGTTAGCTGTATACAGGATTAACTGTTAGAATTGATACATATTCTATTCACAGTATTGATAACAGAAAAAATATTTATTGAAATATAAGTTGTGGAAAATAGCACTATGAATTATGGAAATCTTTAAATAATTCCATTTGCACAAATGTATTATATATGTATACAAATATATTTACAAGTTTACAAAACTTTGGGGTTAATTTGACACGCCCTGACAAACCTTTATTTTGTGACTACAAACAAAGCACCACATGCTTAGTTATCTAAATTAATCATATATGATACCGTGTTCGAACATAAGGATGCTCATAAGTGTACATGGTACCATTGCATGGAAGTCTGGGACAGTGCCGAAGGAGTGGCAGACCAGATACGTGGTTCCCCTATTTCATAAGGGGGACCAGAGAGTGTGTGCCAATTATAGGGGTATCACACTTCTCAGCTTTCCTGGTAAAGTCTACTCCAAGGTGCTGGAAAGGAGGGTTCGGCCGATAGTCGAACCTCGGGAACAATGCAGTTTTCTTCCTGGTCGTGGAACAACGGACCAACTCTTTACTCTCGCAAGGATCCTGGAGGGGTCTTGTGAGTATGCCCATCTACCGGGTCCCCAGGGAGATACTGTGGGAGGTGCTGAAGGAGTATGGTGTGAGGGGTTCCCTTCTTAGGGCTATCCAA
>JAODUG010005428.1:0-10002 GCA_027564795.1 Aphredoderus sayanus
TCTCTCTCTCTCTCTCTCTCTCTCTCTCTCTCTCTCTCTCTCTCTCTCTCTCCCCCATCTGAAGCCCCCTGGGCAGAATGACAAAATGGATCTGCTCAGGTGGAATGATTTACCAGTCGAGCAGGAGGATACAGTACACGTTTGAGCGCCGCCATTTGTCATCGGGAGCTGACAACATCCCAAATAAATAAATATATAAAAATAAATAAAATAAAATAAAACAGTGTCCAAAATAGAGGGCAACACTTATGTCTATGGTCGCGGTTGAGCTGTGCTGTGCAGCGTTTGTCTAGAATTCCCATATATAATAGGGAATTGCACCCTCCTCTATATAATAGAGGAGGGTGCATACTGTAGCTTTCCCTCATTATAAACCCAGTCAGGCTTGCTATTAGCAGCCTGGTAATATCAACAGTGTCTACAAAGCTTTTAATTGTCCTGTAAGCAGTAGTGGGCGCAGTTTATGATTCAGCCTAGGACCATCAAACAATATAAACGTATTAATAGTAATGATCAATTTAAAAATATGAGTTGAGTCTAATCACTCAAAACTCTAAATCTGGAATAGTCTGTCATGGCCATCATTCTACACAAAACATATAGCAGTTGTGCAAAATCTGACTCATGAAAAAAATGCCTTTGAAAGGCATGAAATAGACATCGATTCAACTTTTAATGTCGACTTAAATCTAACAACCATTCGATGACATTTTATTATGACACAACTGAGAACATGTTGAACTGTCTCTAGCGACCCAATGTTTGTTTCATTTGACCTTGGCGTAACATTACCAGTAGGTGGTGTAATCCTTTTCCAGCTCACCGCCCGCACTGCCCCACAGCCCAGGCTGTGGCTGACAATAAGACAAACAGACAGACAGACAGACAGTCTACCAGCAAGGCAGTCCAGGGCCTCAGCAACCAGCCAGCTGGACTCATAGAGATGGCTTGGCAGTGTCTGATTTGTTACATGATTTGGCCACGATAGCCCTCATTTAAATTCATATTCTTTCATATTTATTTGTATTCGTTGACTGGACTCTTGAAATCAGTGTGCTTTATAAACTCCTTTTTATGGACACTTCTGTCTTTCTGTCTAAGTGACTCACTTTTAGAGCTTACAACTGAGTGACTGATCTCATTAACGAACTTGTTTGTTTGGGTCAGGACACACAAACGGCTCGTTCAGTGTACAAGTATATGGCAAGCGGACCCTTTGAAGCTAGCAGTGACGTTGTTAGCAATATCACACTGTATTCAAGTCTCTCCATTACACAAACACATATATTTTTGAACCTCCAACCATTCATACTGTATGTGCTCTGACACCTGTTCCTATGGTAACGCTATCAACAGGAGAGCAAACCACGGTCAGGAACTGTTTTTCTCTACGGTATGTCTCTCCACCTCTTTGCCTTTGCTCTTTGCAGATATAATATCCTGACATTTGAAGCATTGTATAGCAGGTCATTTTTGCAAACAATCTCTCTCTCTCATGAATTGTTTGGTCATACAGTATATGACCATTTTAATATGGGTTGTCCTTCTACTTCTCTTTCATTACATCAGAAGGTAGCATGCACAAATATAGTAACTTTTTTGCGTTTTATGTTGCTCAGCCAGTACAAACTGCTTTTATTTTATTAACTATTATTAAGCCACTCAAAAGAGCCAGCCATAGCCTAATGTTATTCATTTATACCCATACACCATGAAATCAGTAAATGCCAACCAAGGCGTAAGTAATTAATTAAGAGAAATAGTCTGAAGATCCATCCAACCGCAGCTAGAAATGAGTTTATGATTTTGCAAAAATATGCATAGTTTTAAATTGAATGCAACAAAGAGCATAATAATATTTATATATAATATTTTGGAGATTCAACCTACAGTTTA
Organism: Aphredoderus sayanus; assembly: GCA_027564795.1. NCBI lineage: Eukaryota > Metazoa > Chordata > Actinopteri > Percopsiformes > Aphredoderidae > Aphredoderus > Aphredoderus sayanus. Next base: position 1,897 of record JAODUG010005428.1, read on the forward strand.
ACCTCTTTAGTTAAAAAAAAATAGTATGAAAGACAACATAAATATTGTGAAATAGTACAGCAAAGGTTTAGCTTTCTACTCAACCTCTAGCAAAACCACTGCAGTTACACTATGTATTTTTGACATTGTGTTATAGAAACACTTGGTATCTCTGAAGCTAATGAACATGTTTGCATGACGTTCCATTTCATGACCAGATCAGGCAGATTATTAAAAGCGTGGTTACAGCTGTTCAACATCACAGCAGCAAAGTAGAACAGGCCCAATGACAATTAAGATAGATAGGCCAGCTTTATCCCATGGGCATAGTAGTGCGTGTTGTGAATCTAGATAATGTTAAGGATGTGTCGATAATGGTGTCACGTTTTCTGCATGAAGAGCTCGCATTCTGACTTCTGCTCAGACAGCATAGACAGGGTTTAAACCCATTCCCCGCAGTATATTGTTGAGTTGATCTACTGTGTTGGAGGGAATACCAATGGCGGTCAGTCAGACACCTGTGATGTATTTCAGCCTGGGGGAGGAGCTGACTGGCCAATGCGTTTGGCTCATGGTTCAGAGCAGAAAGATAGAGAATAACCCAGCTTGACTACACGGGGTAACACATAGCCAACTCTTCTTAACACATGTAGTACATGGCAGTTGGAGTACTCCCTGTGAGCTGTGATATGGGATTTGTAGCTACTGACCTAGTACCTGCAAGGGTCATTCATACCCTAAAAATGTCAATTATAATGTCCTGTCTATAATTTTTTATTAAAGATTATATTACATGCATAAACAAATGTGTGCTTTTGTTATGCCTCCAAAGACTTGGTATACAGTATAGCTGCAATGTGGGACAGTGTCAAGAGTTAATTAGTCCATTAGGGTAGGACCCCACCCCGTACCACAGTAGTATGTTTTAGTATGTTTTGTGTCATGTTGTCTAATTTATCCTTTTCAATAAAACTAAACCGGTGAAGCCAAGCCTTCAGCAGTATCCAGGTCAGTCAGAGCCAGTGTTTGCAGGACAGCCACCCCATTTGTGCATCACGTCTATACACCATTCAGGCAGAGACCTATAGATTATAATGTTGACTAGGCCTAGTGTAGACATACATATAGTGAACCCTGCCAGTGGGGTAGCAATAGTAATGCATACATGGTAAGCATAACTATTCAGCAGCCTATATTTTCCTTGCATGCATTTATTTGAGAATGTATACAGTTTTGATATTGTCTTAGTACTGTAATATTAACGTGTGCAAGACAAAGTATTGCTTTATGTAGTCATACAATACCTTGCATCAAGTAAGTAAATCTCTTGATAATATCTGTTCATTATTTTACAGATAATTCCTGAATTCCTGTTAAAATATTTCATTAGGGGTCAAGCACTGACAATTACAGAATTGTTATTGCTGGCAACCAATATTGTTGTTATAGGGAATGAATCCAACACACCTTAAGGACAGCAAAATAATGTATTATAATTTAAATATGAATTAATATAAAATAATGACTTTAAGGAAGTTGGCATATCCTCATGCAGTAGAGGGTTTAACACAACAAAACAAAATACTGGAGCTGAATAGCTTCTATATGATAAAATAATACAAGGATAAGTGTCATGCAATTATGAGGGAATTGATTTCCCATTATTTCAAACCTTTCTTTCTCCAGGGTTTGTTTCCATGCCCTTTTTCACTACTACTGAGTTCCATATATACTTTATTCCTTCGCACCTGAGAGGTGCTGCCAAGATGTTAGTGTCTGCTTCAGGGCAACTCCACAGTTACTGTTAATGAGGAGTGAGTGTTAGCCACCCACCTGGCTGCACCCCACAAGTCAGGAGATTCAAACTGGTGACCTTTAATCCTTTCTCCCTAAACTTTAGTCTACACACATCACAGTAGAGCAGTAAACTATATCCCTTCCATATTAGATGTGGATGTGAACAGAAGGGGTTAACTTGTAAATGTTAATTGTTGTCGCAATCCTTATTATCCTGCCGGTTTATTGTATCTCAGATACTTGTGGTTAAAATGGCCTAAAAAAACAACATAAACTAAAATGGTTGAATGGGAGTTAGGCTGAATCAATATCAAATTACCACACTCAGCAATAAGTAGCAAGATAGAGCATGATAGACGCTTACATTTGCTTGTATGGAGTTGGACACTGTACTAAAACCTTATCGGACTCGAGCCGACCCAATAGGATTTATCTGGTTAGGCTAAATTCACTGTTTTATTTGTATTTAATTGCAGATTCGATTTATAAAGATGTTTACAGTTCCTGTAGCTTGGTTCCAGACCCTTGAAACCCTGAAAAACAACTTTATGTTGCAGATCATTCACATTGGCCTAGTCAATGATGACTTATATTAGAGATCTGCCATAGAGCACATCAGTACATAACTAAATGAAAAAAAAAAAGGCGGTTCAGTGTGGACTAAAGCATCAAAGTGGAGGGTGAATCCACTTTGAACCAATGTGGAGATGTAGGCTATAGGGTTCTTATGTACAAGGCTGCTTACTATACATGTATAGCCTCATTAGACCATTATTATCACACAAGTTATCATGTATTCATGTATGACTTGCTGTTGCTTGTTTTGAACAGGACACTTGAAAATAGATTGTAGTCTCAACGAGCCTATCCTGGTTAAATAAAGGTTAAATAAATAAAAATAAACTAAAAAAATGAACTTTCGCTGTTATTTTAGTCTCTCTGGAAACATTAAATATTAAATGTGTATGGCTGATCAGATTGAATCTGGCCAATCAGCATCCAGTTCAGTAGACCAGTTAATGACAGCAAGAGCTACCTGTGTTAAAAATTATTAACGCTATCTGATTGGATTAAGGTGCATTTAACTATCATTCCATGCAGCTGCATACCATTCATTGCTACTGCTCTGCCTGTATGTGTGATCATTAAAAGGCTGAATCTTGTCCTGCTAATAACTCTGATTGATGCATATTGGCAATGCATCTGCACCAAAATGTTATCAGACTCAAAGTGAAACAATATGGAGCTAGTGAAATCAGGATGGAGCTAGTGAAATCAGGACAGCAAGAAGTCAGGCTCACTTACCTATAGGCCTGTTTGAACAAAACCTATACCTCAGTCACAATTTTGGTTAGCAGACAAATGTTATGGTCCAGAGGAAGGCTTTGAGTGACAGAGGAAAGCTAATTACAGCAAGGCCTGTCACACCCTGACACAACTGGACAAGAAGCCTTGTCCACATGTTGACTGCCTGATAGCATGTAGGCCTACAGCGGTTTCCGTACCATGGCCGCTCCTGTACCCGGGTCGCCTGCCAATTGGAACCAGAGCAACCAAATCCCTTAGGGAACAAAATGACCCATCAACAACACCACCACCACACACATGCAGACACACACAGACAGACCTTATTGATCTGTGTCAGAACTGTCAATAGACCGGGAGGAAAATGCCTCTAAGCTCCCAAGAAAATAGGACAGTGGCGCTTTGTTATTTAGCACATTTATGCCACAAACATATCACATATACTGTACAAGCATCGCACTGTCTCTAGTTTTGCAGATAGACGCACAACATAGACACAGTCATTGAGTGACATGGAACAGTGAACAAGGAGTTTCTGTATTTTCTTTTAATTATGCTCATGTCTGGCATGCAGCGAAGGCACACTGGCCAAAGTTTGCTTAAATGCTAGCGCGCGTGTGTGTATGTGTGTGTGGCACTAACAGTGTAAAGGAACGCAATGGAAAAACCAAAGAGAGGGGGGGAACAAAGGGACTACAAACCAGTTTAGTGGAGGAGAGTGAACCGTGTGAACTTTACCCCCTTCCAAGCCGCCACTGTCCTGAGATGACTGCACACAGGAGCCACAGCACTGCTCAGGCAACGGGGTCACACAGTGACACACCACACAGGCAGTGGACAGGAGCCCCGGGATTCAGACAATGTAAAACCAAAAAGAGGTTTTACTCTAGCTGGCAGGTTGCCTGGTCGTTTGCTTGAGTTAAACATACAAGAGACTCACTGTGATCTGTGTCTGTATAGCTAACGTCACTTGTAAGTAATAGCCGAGCAGCACAAAAGAACAAGGGCATTAGTATTCCCACCAATAGGCGCAGGTTGCTTCACGTTTTTTTGTTGTTAATGTGGATGAGCGACATGAAATGTGGTGACTGAAAGCGAGACATAACAGAGTCTTAGACTCTTCCAGTCCATCAATTCGTAATGTAATCAAAATAATTCTTTCGTGATCTGAATTAGAAATGTGTTGACAGTATTTTGAGAGTTTTTGTCTGTGTGTTGACTTTGGAGTGTCTCACTTTTTTCAGCTCTTTGTACATTATTTTCACTGTTCAGTCTAAAGGACATTCTAATTGATTTGATTATTATTCAAGTGATATAATGGAACCTTTATCAACACACACCACATGGTAGTTTCTCAACATTTGTATTCACTTAGTATTTCTTATTGTAAATGTGCCATAGGCTTCTACAGTATATTTTAGTATACTGTATGTGCTCCATGCCAAGACTGTTAGCTTTAAGGTTAAATTAGAGATTTTTAAAGAAGATGAGCATTAAGATAATTATTACATAGTTATACATAATGCACATCCTCAAATCATTATTACTTTCTCAAATAAATGTGTCTGTCACAAGAAGGTTTGACTCATGTGAAGGGTTGTTTTTTATTTTTATTTCAAAGCTAAAAGTTTTACATGGCAGTACATGTGGAATCACACCCCAATAGATTTCAAAGGTCACTCCTGGGAGCCAAGGAGGGAGCTTACAGCAGGAATGCACACCTGAGATGTACATGGATAAAACAATGCCCCGAAGGTGTGAAATGTAGCTTTGACGCACAGATACATCAAGGAAGGCCATGGGAGGGAGGATACAAGTAACAGACAACACTCTTTTAGTCACCAAACACTGACTGTAAAAAAGAAAAAAGGAATCAATCCAAAAACATCATTATAAACGTACAATTGGCTCTTCTCCTTTCATTTGCTAAAATATAATATGCAAATAAATAGAACTTATGACTTATTAAATAATGTACCCTGAGAATTAAATATTTTTTTCCCCATTTTATCGAAAGAGCTGCTCTGTATCCCATAAAATTTCCAGACAATGAAAGTATATACTGTAGTGCGAAAATTTTATGACAAAAATATCTTTTTTTATTGTTTTTTAACTTTACGTTATTAACTTGTGGTGGTGGGTGGCTAATTAGGTTAGTGTTTAGTGAGGGTGAGCACTGTAGCGCAGTTACAACAGGTTCAATTACACACATAAGCATCCTTGAGAAATATGCCTAACCCCTACTGCTCCTTAATATGTATAGTAACTGTACTCACTGTAAATCATCTTGGATAAATGTGTATGCTAAATGACTGCAATCATAAGATTAATTAAATACAGTACTTATTCTGTGGTGCCAAGTGCTACACTATACACAACTAATAAACAATTGTGTTTCTAAATTATGTTAGACGTAATGGTTATTTGTGCTGTGGACAAATACTGGTCTTTGGAATAACTTTAAATAGCCTTTAAGCAGTAACTGTACATTTAGTGATTAGCATATTGCTTTAGAAGACATTTTAATCTTGATGAATATATGCTTAATTGTGTAGCTGTATTCGACAGGATTTACAGATTCAAAAATGATGGTAAGAGGTCTGCTAATTTAACCTCTGTTACCATCTAAGCAAATTTTCTCTCTCCCTAAATAGTGGGTCAAACATTATGTCCTTACACGTGTTGTGGAGCAGAGACAGAAAATGTGTACAGTATGCACACATACAGTACACACATGTATGTATGCATCAGTATATGCCTTTTCCTCCCTTTGGTTCTATTTAATATAACGTTCCATAAGGCCATGGGCTCCCCACCCCAGTAGGTTTCAATATTCCCTCTCCGCACCTTTGTGCAGTTACATTGAAAACCAGTCAAGTTGGACGAAACCACTGACCTTTGATTAGCTCTGAGTGTAGTGGAGTGGAGTGGAGAGAGAGAGAGAGAGAAAGAGAAAGAGAGAGAGAGAGAGAGAGAGAGTGAGAGAGAGAGAGTGGTGCTTGCACGTGTGTTCCGGTCTACTCCACTCTATAGAGTCCTTAAATGCAAATAGTGCAAAGAAAATCTCTCATGTTTTGTTAATACATGATTTCAACTAATTTCAAGCGTGGCTGGCTCAATAAGACTCCTGCATCCTATTTTTACATTTCCTTCAGAATAACATACAATATATCTAAATTGTGTCATGGCTTTCTGCTCCTGTGAGCTCCTCTCATATGTACAATAGAATACATACATTAGTATTGCCTATAAAGGGGTGCGTATCAAAAGCAAATACTTAGACCATGTCTTTGAAACACATTTTCTTAAGTCATCCCTGCACATAAACCATAAACATTGTGATATTCCATCATATTTATTTTGTTATTTCATCCAGTACGTGCATACCTAGCAAGAAACAAAAAAGTCACACAATAACAAAGCCATCACCTCAAAGTTCAGGTATGTCAAGGTCTATGTCCCCAGTAAAAATGTTGTGTACAATATTCCCATCTGGCCACAGTGCATTTCTTTTTGCACAGTCACTCTTGTTGTGTCAAAGATCCACTTATTCAGCATTTTTCCTGGCATCACTTCTACTGTATGCTCGTGACCGCGGCCAGCATTGCTGGATGCAAAATGTTGTTTCCAGGCAGAGTGCCTATCAGAGGCAGCAGAAAGAAAACCAAAGAGTCAGTCCAGCTAACAACAGCCACCCTCTCATTCCAGCCCAACACCGCACATCACTAATTAGAAAATGAACTGTGTAATTAACTACCTCGTGTCACCTTTTGAGAAGGGATATTTTCCTCCGCCAAAGGTATATTGTCTCAGCTGTGCACTTGCAATGAATTCATATGTTGTTTTGTTTGGGTTTTCAACCATGCCAGTGCAAATTTAATTTATCGACAACTCAAAAGGATCCATATTTTAGCAAACCCGAGCTTGGAATAGAGAAGGGGAAGGAAGGAGGAATAAATGGGATAAATAAATACGAGTTCTTTGTCCACGATGGTTCTCTGCCTTATCGCAGAGCACAGCTCTCTCTCCTTCAGCAAGACGACTTATCAGCCGCTTCTGTGAAAATCTCACTTAGTTTATAAGAAAACAAACAATAAACCCATATGTATCATTGTGCTGGGAAGACTAATCTGCTTACGCTATTGTTTAGCACATCCAACAATTATTTAGTGGCATTGCTCACTACACAATTTCTACACAAAATCTCTTTAAGGACACATTATTCAACTAACCAAATGTGCCACATTATTTTCTTACAAAACCGTTCTTATAACTTTATTTTGTCTGAAACTTTTAGAGAAAGGTATTGTATGCATTTTTGTGCAATTGATTCCAAATTGGGAAAGTATCTGCAATAACTGACAAGTGTCAGTTTATACGTGATACTCTTATACCCGTTACAACCATTTACGGAGTGAACTGTGCATTGGCCACCCCCTTATCCTACCAGTACAAAAGTCACAGCTTACCTGTCTACCAGCATGCACTAGTGAAAGTGTGTAGTGAAATTGGAAATAAAATCAAAGGAAGTGTCTTTGCCTCACAAGGTCTTGACCACAATACATTATTAACAAAATCTATACATCACTCATTGTCAGTCAGCCATTTTCAGTGCATCTCCTGGGTTCTTGTTTATACAGTTTCTGAGAGAGGGGGGAGCACTGACCTTGGATAGCTAGAAATGTCAGAGTAAACTTAGCTCCAAGTTGCTGCATCAACAATGCCCATCAATACATTCGATAAAATCCTTAATACATTCATAACAAATTCAGAACAGATGCAGTCTCCTATCCTAAACAGTGTCTTAACAAGTGTGTCTTTTTGTGCATTTTTTGCTCCTGTTACATTATTACTAACTTTGGGCTCATTTTTCACTCCACTTGCAAGTCCTCTACTTCTACTGTATGTAAAAATTTCATAAATTATAAAAATTGTAAATTTCATTCCCTTGATAATATATATATATATATATATATATATATATATATATACTCCATATATATAGATAGTAGACTCCATATAATA